>VDFB02333438.1:0-51329 GCA_007258455.2 Sequoia sempervirens
CTTTGGTCAAGAGATTCCTCCATACATTTGGCATGTTGTCTTTGGTCAAGGGAACACCTTCTTGATTCTCTTCATCTCCACCATTCATCCCTCTTGTTTGAATCTAGACCGTCAATCGTTGCCACCTCACAAGATGCTTGGAAAAGCCTATAAATACAACCCTTTTCCATTGTATTTTGCATCCCACATTTGAGTAGAGTTATCATGCAGGAATAGATTTGAGCATTAGAGCATTTGGAGTCTTATAGTTAGAATCATGTTTTTCTTTGTAGTTGCATATAGAATCATGTTTAGCTTCATATTTAGCATTGTAGAATCATATGTTACTTTATAGTTGCATTTTATACCACACTTTTCTTTATAGTTGAATTTTATACCATACTTTGCTTTATAGTTGCATTTTAGATTAGTATATTCATAGTTAGCATTTGAGCATATGCAGAATCATCCTAGCTTTATATCATAGTATTTACATTGTATAATCTAACACCATTATCCATTCATTATAATATCCATTATCATTTTCATCATATAGTTTCATGTAGGAACTTAATTGGCTTGCATGTTGAATATTATCTCGATTCTCAAGTTGTCATTTTAACAACCATAGTGCACATAGAAATTTGAGGGCCAAATGGTTTAATAAATCCTTGAGAATAGAGGACAATGAGATGTTCTTAAAAGATTTGTTTGACTGCAAAATAGAGTAGTTTATTTGATTCAAATCTTTGATATAATCTATTTCATTAAGGTTTGTGTTGATTTACTAATAATGCCCACATTTCACACACACATAAAATGGCGCCCACCGTGCGGCAATACCCCATTTCTAACAATTTTTTGGAAAATTTCTTGTAAACAAGTTGGATGTGACGTTTTAGCGCAATCGCTAGTTTTTTCGGTGCATACGACCAATCTTTCAGTGCATCTGAGGTCTGTTAGGGCACATACGATCCATCTTTCGACGCATGCATCAACTATTCTGGCATATGCAGGGAGTCTTTAAGTGCATTCATCACTTCTTTTAGTGCATACGTTACTTCTTTTAGTACATTCATAAGTTATTTTAGCGCATACATAAGTTCTTTTAGCACATAGAGTAGTTGTTTTATCGCATTGAAGAAATATTTTAGCGCATTGGATGACTGTTCTAGCACATCTGTGTAAATTTGAAAAAAAATCAAAATTCTAGAACTATTTTGTGTTTTCTGCTTGCAGGTACTCTTATACGCTGGTCAAAGACAAATTTATCAAACTACTGATGTTTTATGCAGGGGTTGGAGTTATTTAAACACTTTCTTTTGCTTAAGATAGACATCTAGCTTAATTAGAAAGGATAAAGAACACCATGTCTTTCATGCTTGATGAATGGTAGGCATATGCTATCCCCTTAATTGGGTGACCAAAAATCTAGACCCATTCACCTTTGTTTTATCCTTAGAGGGCCTTCCTTGTGGGAAAAAGTAATTACCCAAGGGAAAGACCCAACCGGTAACACGCTAAAGCCAAGCGACTTCCAACCAGGATATAAATGTGGGTACTTGGGGAAAGTTCAAGTATCACGAGGATTGTTCTGACAAGAAGGGAAACAATGGTCTCTTGCCGCATGGATGATCCCCCACAAAATGGAATTCCTATTCTAGAACCCTATGTTGTATCAAGGCCAAAATCTTTAATCTATTTGTTGGTGCAAGAATAGTTGTTTTGAAGTCGTCCCACATTCTTGCGGCTTTTAGTAGAGATGAGAAATATGACATGGGAGATTCATGGGTATTGATGCTTGGCTGCCCTGTAGAAGTAAGTTTCATGGAGGGGAGCCAGTGGGGTCAAGGATCTAATCATCCGCTATAAGTAAGCATAGCTAGAGTAAAATCCAAGTGGGAATCCAATAAATATTGTCTGACACAACCTAAGTTGTACATGCTTGATGTGTCTTTTCCAATGTATTTTTAAATAAATTTCAAACAAAACATCATACATTGGAAGTGAAAACCTTGATTTAAAAAAACATCCTTTGAAACAACTTATAAAATCATAAAATCAAACACAAACTTGCAAGAAACTGCGTCATTTTCCTAGTTCAATGCATCTGCTACATTTTCTAGCGCATCTGTGCAATCTTGTAGCACATCCAACTATTGTTATAGCGCATCTGTGCAATCCTATAGCGCATCCAACTATTTTTATAGCACATCTGTGCAATCTTCCAGTGCATAGATCCTCTATTTTAGCGCATATTGTCAATCTTGTGGCGTGTCTATGCATTCTTCCAGCGCATTTACTCTCTGTTATAGTGCATCTGTGCATTTTTCCAGCACATTTACCCTCTTTTCTAGCACATCCATGCAATTTTATAGCGCTTCCAAGAAATCTTATAGCACATCTATCCACTTTTTTGGTGCATCCATCGTCTGTTTTAGTGCATCTGTTAAAACTTTTAGTGCATCTAGGCTCTGTTTTAGCGCATCCATTAAATGCAAAACTTGAGAGTTAAACTTGTCCCTTATTTCATAGTTTGAACCAAAATTTAGAACCTTCTTCAAATCTAGAATCATTCCTTAGGTACCATAGAGTCTAAACTTGTTAAAATTGACCTCTACAAGTGGAATTCTCTAACCTAAACCAAGATCTAACATCTCGAAGTGCCAAAAATCATCAAAATTATCACACCTTTGATTATTAAGCCTAGTTTCATCATCAGGATTTATCATCCTTTCATCACGAAATGAAGCTATATAGTCAAATAAAACTTAGTCTCATTAGAATTTGTCATTCTATTTGACTTAGTTGTAATCCTTGGTACTCTTTCAAACTTAGAACAAAGTTTAGTCAAAACTATAACACTTGTATGCTCGTTCAAACAAGGTTACAAAAACAAAAACTCAAGGAAAAATACTTGAAAAGCAAAACATTGAAGAGCCAAACCTTAGAACTCCAATCATTGAGACTCAAAAAATTGAAACTCAAAATAGTGAAACGCAAAACAACATGGTTGAGGCTGAAGAGAATCCTTTCCATGGACTTCACAACAATGAAGGGGAAGACATAACCGAGGAAGATATCCAACATGTTGAACAAGATCCCAACTTCCACAAATCCTTAGAAAATATTTTTGAAAGAAATGGGGAAAAGTACCTCCTTATGCTAGCTAAACAAGGTGTCAAATTACTCGAGGACTTTGATGTGAATCAATTGAAAGCACCTCCCAAACAACCTGAAAAGGAAATAGAACAAGTGATTGCCCTAACTCATCAAATGAAAAACCTTCAACAACAATTTCTTGACATGCAAAGGGGACCATCAAAACGATATTTGATCCAAGACATTTTTCCATATCCTTTTGATCAAGATATCCATATAATTCCTTTTCCCAAACATTGTGAATTTCTGAAATATGACAAATACAATGGGAAAACAAATCCAATTGATCATGTGATGGAATTTAGAACCATGAGTCTTGAATTTTCTCATGAAGAAACTTATTTGATGAGGTTATTCCCAAGAAGTCTAGGTGGACAATGCCTTGAATGGTTTTCAAAACTTGCACCACCCATCAAAACTTTTGAAGAATTGGTCAACAAATTCATCACCAAATATTTGTATAACATTCAACATGACATAACAATGAAGGACCTTTGTAACTTGAAATAGAAAAAGGGTGAATCATTCCTTGTGTTTTTTCAAAAATGGAGAAGGTTCACAAGATATTCTTGTCCCGTACCTAAAAAAGAGATGGAAATATTTATCGATAACCTAAATGACGAGATGAGCTATAGGTTGGAATTGCAATGTCCACCCACATTCAAAAAATTGATTGAAAATGGGATTAAAATCAAAGAAGCTTTGGTCAAAAGAGGAGTAATAAAACTTTACAATGACAACAACACATCAAACACCTCTAACAATTACAACAACAATGACAAACCAAAGTTTTGGCAATGAAACAAGAACATGGGTAACAATGATGGTACAACTAAAAACCAAAATGAAAAACTTATATTCAACTTGATAGCAGTAGCCACCAAAACTAATCAGAACAACTTTCCACCCAACAACCAAAATGTCAACCAAAGCAACAATCAAGGTAATGTTGGATCAAAAACACCATCATATCAAATGTCTTCAAATCGAAGAAGGTTCACACCTTTAGGAAAATCATCAGAATCAGCATTGAAGGAACTTCTCGAAGCTAAAGTCATAACATTACCAGAGGCAAGAAATTGGGAACCACAAGTTAAGCCTCCATGGTGGAATGATGCTCATTTTTGTGACTTTCATCACAACAAAGGACATAAAACCAACGACTGCATGCAATTGAAGCACTTGATACAAGACTTAATTAACAACAAGATGATATTTGTAGAAGGACCGCAAACAAACAATGATCATGGGGCATTCAAGAACCCTCTACCCAACTACAAAAAATGGGAATCTTCTTCTTCAAATACCAAAGGAAAAAACATAAACTATGTCTATGACACCACCATTCTACATATTGAGGTGGTTGATGATCAAACCCATGACAAATCAGATCTTATTGCAATTAATAACCCAAGAAACGACAACACCATTCAGCATGAACAAAACATCATTGCAATTGAAAACCATCACCATGATGTCAACACCACCTCACATCAAATCAATGACCTTGTGCCAATAAATTTGATCACCAATATTGTTGCAAATAACAATCAAATCAATATCATCAAAATCAGAGAGAAACAAGACAATTCTCTGATCAATGCAATCACACGAGGACAAGCCAAGGTAACATTGAAAGGAGCTCCCCTTCAATGTCCAAAGCAACTACTACTATCCTTGCAACCCAATATAACATAGTTGATCAGTTGCAAAAAATACCCACCCAAATATCCATATTAGAGCTTCTCAAGATTTCACCCGCTCACAAGGAAATCTTTGAACATGCTCTAGTCACCACCATGGTACCAAACAATCTAGAGGTTTGCCAATTCCAAACTATGGTGGGACATTTGACTGCACCACACTGCTTATCATTTTTCAAACATGATGATGCATCTATCAACCATCCACACAATGTTTCCCTCCACATTGAGGTCTTAATCCATAAACATTGCATTAAACATGTTCTAATAGATGGAGGAGTTGGCCTGAATATCTGTACTTTGAAACTTGTCTATGCACTAGGCTATTCAAAAAATGTTATTGATCCTAGAAGGAAAATCACAATAAAATCATATGATGATGAGGAGAGATCTTCACAAGGGTTGATAGTGTTACCTATTCAAGTGGGACCAGTTGTCAGAGATATAGTATTCCAAGTGTTAGACAAAGAGTTAACATACAACATACTCTTGGGAAGGCCTTGGATTCATGACATGCAAGCAGTACCATCCACATATCACTAGTGTTTGAATTTTCATTTCAATGGGCAGGAAATCACTATTGCAGCTGACTCAAACAACCCCCACTATTGTAACACCCTCAAGACTACCCAAGATGTTTTTGTACCACACAATAGGGAAGCTCCAACTAATGGTTCATCAAATTAAGGGAAACAACTAAATGCCTTGTCAAAGTGGGTTGAGAAAAAGGACCAATCAAACGATAAGGGTATCAGTGATTCCACTCCCTCAAGTAAAGAAAGTACATCAAATTCTTCATCAAACTAGCCCTAGATAAAGGATCAATCAAAAGAAAAAGGTATTGGTAATTCTACTCCACGAGATCGGGAAAGTCAACTTGAGTCCTTATCGAAACAAGTGGCCAAGATCCAATTAAAATACAAAGGCATGGGGGAATACTCATTTGAGAAATCCTTATGTTTATCACAACTTTACTCTTCTCCTAAATCACATGGATAGCCATCAACATCAAGACAGCAATCATCACAACCCACCACACTATTCAATGGCACCTTTGTAAGAGCAGGCACATTAGTGGATGAGTCAGATGAAAAAGAGGTTTTAAACTGGTTATACAAAGACGAAGAATCATCACAAGCATCCACCGCAAGTGTGCAAAAAGGAGAAATACAGCAAAGGAAAGACAATCCTAGAAAAGATGGGGTGCAAGGGAAAAGGTCCTATCAGTAAAAGGAAAGAAGGTATCATAGAACTGATACAACCTATCACAATGCAAGCCAAGGATAAAATAGGATTGGGGTATAAAGAAGAATCAAGAGAAGAAACCAGACAGCAAGTTGTTGAAATAATCTTACAACTACAAGCTAGTGATAATCATGAAACTGATTCAAATGAATATGAGTGGGATTAGCTATCTAAAGAGTCTTGTCACAATAAGGAAATTGTTGTGGTACAAAAGCATACACCCATATGTGAGGAGGGTCAAATTTTAGGTTACAAACCACTTGAAATAGGATCACAACATATTGATGACTCCAGCAAAGACGATCAGACTTGGAGTGAAACGGATAATTCAGAGGAGAGTTACCTTATAGACATTGACTTCGCTATTGGAAAATCTGAAGACATTACCATCGGGAACCTTACTTCATCTGACCTTGACCAATCCAACAATCCCTTACCCCTCGTACATCCCAAACTCATAGATTGGGATCAAACTGAGTTGTCTGATATCCCCATCTTTTCAAATGATAAGGCCATTGTCAACTTCCTCTATTCCGCCAATCCTGAAATAGATTCCACCATTGAACATCATAACAAAGCTTCCAACAAGGAGAGTTTCAAATTTTCCAGCTGCAAAATGAATAATACAAGGAATAGATCTTATGGTGAAAACCATTCAATGGCAGTATTAGATCTAGAAAAAGTAAAAATAAAGAGTGTATCCAAAGGCGAAAACCTCTCTGAGGCTCTGAAGGATGGAATATTTGACACACTCCCCAAACACTTTCAGGAATGATCTAAAGTATCGATTGAACCCACTCAGTCTATCAATATCGGCAATGAAGAAATAGTAAAGACTGTCCATCTAGCAGAATCCTTGACAGATCAAGAAAAATTGAACTTCATCAAATTCTTCACAGAAAGACAAGACAATTTTGCTTGGTCATTTTCCAACATGCCAAGGATTGATCCACAACTCATCATGCATCACTTATCATTACCAGCAGGGGTAAAATTGGTCAAGCAAAAGTTAAGGAAAATGCATCCGCATATTGCCATATTGGTAAAGGCAGAACTAAAGAAGTTATTGGATGTTGGGTTAATAAGACCAATTGACTATGTCGAATGGATATCAAACATTGTGCCTATTTCAAAACTAGACAAGGGCACTAGTATATGCATAGATTTTAGGGATCTCAACAAGGCTTTCCCAAAAGATGACTTTCCCCTACCGAACATCGACATTATTGTAGACCTAACAGCAAGACATGGTATGTTGTCACTCATGGATGGTTTTTCTGGCTATAATCAAATCAAAATTGCACCTGAGGATCAAGATAAGATAGCCTTCACATGTTCGTGGGGAACCTTTTATTGGAATGTCATGCCATTCGGTAGGAGCAACTTATTAGCGTGCTATGACGACAATCTTTCATGATATGATGCACACCTTCATGGAAGACTATGTGGACGATCTGTTAGCCAAATCATACACTAGAGAAGGACACCTATAAATCTTAGATAAAATCTTCACTAGTCTGGAAAAGTTCAATGTACGACTGAACCCAAAGAAATGTGTGTTCGGGGTGACTTCAGCCAAACTCTTGGGATATATAGTTTCAGAAAATGGAATTGAGGTAGATCCTACAAAGGTCAAAGCCATCATGGAGATGCCTCCGCCCAAGAACATCAGTCAGCTACGATCTCTGCAAGGGAGATTCCAATCAATCCAAAGATTTATCTCACAACTGGCAGACAAGACCCATCCTTTCACTCACTTGCTACATAAAAATGTATCTTTTTGATGGGATAAGAAATGCAAAGAGGCCTTCAACCAATTAAAACAATATCTGATGATTCCACCTATTTGAATACCACCAACAGAAGGAAATCCACTTTTATTGTACATAGCAACAACTAAGATATCATTGGGAGCCTTGTTCGCACAGGAGGATTCAATAGGAAAAGAAAGGGAAATTTATTATATCAGCAGAACCTTAAATTGCACCTGAGGATCAAGATAAGATACCCTTCACATGTTCGTGGGGAACCTTTTGTTGGAATGTCATGTCATTCGGTAGGAGCAACTTATTAGCGTGCTATGACGACAATCTTTCATGATATGATGCACACCTTTATGGAAGACTATGTGGATGATCTGTTAGCCAAATCATACACTAGAGAAGGACACCTATAAATCTTAGATAAAATCTTCACTAGTCTGGAAAAGTTCAATGTACGACTGAACCCAAAGAAATGTGTGTTCGGGGTGACTTCAGCCAAACTCTTGGGATATATAGTTTCAGAAAATGGAATTGAGGTAGATCCTACAAAGGTCAAAGCCATCATGGAGATGCCTCCGCCTAAGAACATCAGTCAGCTACGATCTCTGCAAGGGAGATTCCAATCAATCCAAAGATTTATCTCACAACTAGCAGACAAGACCCATCCTTTCACTCACTTGCTACATAAAAATGTATCTTTTTGATGGGATAAGAAATGCAAAGAGGCCTTCAACCAATTAAAACAATATCTAATGATTCCACCTGTTTGAATACCACCAACAGAAGGAAATCCACTTTTATTGTACATAGCAACAACTAAGATATCATTGGGAGCCTTGTTCACACAGGAGGATTCAATAGGAAAAGAAAGGGAAATTTATTATATTAGCAGAACCTTAAATGGATATGAGATCAATTACACCTTCATTGAAAAGGCTTGCTTCGTAGTAGTGTTCACTACCCAACAATTACGACACTACATGCTAACTCATACCATCAAATTAATAGTCAAGATAGATCCACTGAAATACCTTCTTAGAAAAGCTAATCTAACTAGAATGCTAGCCAAGTGGGTCATGATGTTGAGTGAATTTGACATCCAATATATCGATAGGAAGGAAATCAAAGGACAAGTAATCATAGACCAGTTAGCTGAAGCACCATTGCAAGACAATCATCCAATGAACATTGAGTTTCCCAATGCTGATGTCCTAATGGTATCAACACAACAATGGGTCTTGTACTTTGATGGCTCTTATACACAACATGGATTAGGTGTCAGAATCTTGTTTATCTCACAACAAGGACATACCATTCCCAAATCCTATAGACTAATGTTTCCTTGCACCAACAACACAGCCGAATATGAAGCATTGATCATTTGAATCAAAGTAGCAGTCGAGTGGAAGATCACAGAGTTACATGTCTATGGGAATTCACAACTAATCATTAATCAGGTAAACAATGATTATCAAACAAAGGTTAACAAGTTGATGCCCTATAAAATAATGATTGATGACTTCAAAAAGTACTTTATGGAAATAAGATTTGAGCAGATTCCTAGAAGCAACAACAAAGTTGTTGATGCCATGGTGACCATTGCTTCTCTCTTACAGATTCTAGAGAAATGAGCCCATTACGATTTCATGGTGGAACAACTATTCAACCCATCTTATGACAACCCTGAATCCCAAGTCATCTACCATCTAGTCGAGGCTAACACTTCCATCTATGAAAAAATTTATAATTACCTAAAAGACAATATCCTCCCATCTGACCTATCCCAAAATTAAAAACAAAACTTCATTCGTCAGGCCGCCCAACATGCCCTTATCGTAGATGTCCTTTATCGACGAAGTCTTGACAGAACTCTCCTCCGATGTCTAGAATGTGATGAGTTTGAAACGGCTTTATAGGAGGTTCATTAAGGTGTTTGTGGAACTCATTCGAGTGGTTTAACCTTAGCCAAGAAACTCCTCCGTTTGGGATATTACTAGCTGACTATGGAGAGGGATCCTTTTCAGTTTATCAAGAAATGCCAAAAGTGTTAGATTCATGGCAATCTTATCCATGCACCAGCACAATAACTTCAACCTTTTGCATCATCATGGCCCTTTTGTTAGTGGGGATTGAATCTCATAGGGAAGATTCATCCATCTTCATCCAACAGACACAATTTTATCATCACATCCACGGAATACTTCACAAAGTGGATTGAAGCAATTCCCCTAACCACCATCATGAGAAAGAAAATTACATCATTCATCCTGAATTATATCATTTGTCGGTATGGCATCCCTCAATCCATTATCATAGGCAACAATAGACCATTCAAAAATTAGGATGTCCAAGAACTCTGTGAGAGGTTTCATATACAACATCAATTTTCTACACCATACTATCCCTAAGGAAATGGCCAAGTAGAGGCCTCAAACAAGACTATCATGAAAATCTTGGAGAAAACCATCAATGAGGTTGGACGTGATTGGCATGTTCAATTAAACCCTACTCTATGGGCTTACAGAACCAGTATCCACACCCTAATAGGAGCAACACCCTTTGCCCTAGTCTATGGATCAAAGGCCATTCTACCTATTGAGGTTGAACTACCATCACTCTGGGTGTCACTAAAAGGGATCATTTTAGATGAGGATTACAGAGTGTCTAGGTTATAGGAATTGGAACTATTGGATGAGTGTCGTCAACATGTTGTGGACCATTTGAAAGCATACCAACAGAGGATATCCAAAAGTTACAATCACAAAGTCAAGCCTAGAACATTTCAGGTGGGTGATTTAGTCCTGATAGAGAACCCCCTTAACCAACAAGATTGAGAGAAGGGGAAATTTGAACCAAACTAGCTAGGTCCCTTTGTTATTATGTTAGTCTTTGGATCAGGAGCATATCAATTGTCCACACCAGAAGGGGATTTGTTTGATGAACCCCTCAATAGCCTACATCTCAAGAAATTCTACACCTAAATCATCTAGTGCATCAGAAAGAGTCCTGCAAAAATACAAAAACATCAGAAAATGTCCTGAAAAAATGGTTACTTTGATGAAAACCTAGCAAACAGGCATCTTGGTAACAACAACAACAAAAAAAAGTGAAAAAAAAAAAAAAGTGAAAAATCTAAAAAAGTGCAATAAAAATAAGTAGTGAAAACCTGGCAACAAGCGTTATTTGTGATAGGTTAGCTTTTCCATCTATTTGAGCATTTTGACTATTCACTTTTTCCATCCATCTTCCTATCATCGAAAAGCTTCATGTACATATCCTGGCATCGCAGTCGTGTCTCACCCTAGACTAAAAATCCTGAACTCACTGGGGGCAATAAACTTTGAGCTTGAACCAACAGACAAACAGCAGTAGCACAACACAACCCAAAACAAGGATCGTAGTGCAACTCAACATTGAACATCAATCACACAAGCATGAACACATCAACCATCCAAATCCAACAGACAAGTCAATCAAACCAAAAGAAAACTTCAAATGGATGATGTTCCTTTTGAATCATGGATTTATCACTGTGGCATGAATGTTCAACGGTTGAACTTTTATTTTTGTTATCATATCTCTAGAGCACCTCGATGATGTATTAAACTAGAGGAGCCAGGAAGGAGTATGATTTTCTTTGTCTATTGTCTATGGGTTGATCACTATTACTATGAAGATTGTCATGAGACGTGCTCTACAAAGTATCACTAATGACATTCTAATTTTGCATAGGAAAATGGTTAACTCTTGTTTGTTTATGCAAGCAATACTCAGGTCATCTTGGTTTAATTATACTTAGATGCTTGTGTTAACTTGCACTATCAAACATCATGGAAGTAGTACTCAGGTCATCATGGTATAAATATGTCATCGATGCTTGTACTCACTTTCAATATTTTAAAGGCTCAATGATGATAAAAAGCACCAAAAATCGGTTGTTACAAATGACAACTTTTGAATATGAGATCGACATGGTTAGAGTAGATTGCATCCATGTTAGCTTGCATCTATATCTATAGGGTTTCCAAGGCTGCAACAATTTCACAATGATGTTATCTCTAACACTAATGGATTGAGTACACTTGACATTAACAAAAACACATCATTCTCATAAGGAAAACACATCAGTTGCATCATCCTTTGCATACATTAGAAAAAATTATCACATCATTCGTCCATCCATGCATCACATCATAATGTTTACATCAGAAAACACAAAAATACATGCATCGCATCTCATTTACATAATCAAAATCATTTCATATAATTGCATTAAGAAAGTGGTTCACTAAGCTTAAATGAGTGAGTCTCTTCAAATTTCCAAGAAAGTTGGGAAATATGTCAGGTTTTGTCAAGCTTAACTTAACAAATAATCAACTATGGCAACCTTCCCATAGCTTTTGGAAGTTGGATAGATTCACTCATTTAAGCTTAAGACCCTAGAGGTTTTGAAGTCTTGCAAGCTCAGTTAAGCATAATCATCATTACATCCATACATAATCAGTATAAACATCACATATCATCACACATCATTTACATAATTGAAATCCATCTCACATAGCATAGGCATCACCCATAAAGCATATAGAATCATCATACATAGCATAACCATCATTGCATACATTAAGCATCATCATCACATAAACAACATCATAAATAGATAAAATTAGGTACCATCATACAATCATTTCATCTAACATTCATCCATTCATTACATCATTTATTTGCATAAGAAAAGTACAAAAACATCAAATACATCACATTTCATTGGCATAGTAAAATCCATCACATGCATCATATAGGCATCATTCATAAAAAATCATAGAAAACACATCAGTTGCATCATCATTTGCATCCATAATATATCATATCATCAATCTCATATACATCACATATCATCATAAACATAGAAATGCAATCCATCATAATCATCATGATCATCATCATAACATAGAAATAAAACGCATCCATCATAGGCATCCATCATGAAATCATATAGACACGTAGATAATAATCATCACCGCATATCATATAACCTCAAAATCATAATGTCAAAAGGTACAAGGATATCCAAAGGTATAAAGAGATACATCAATATCAAAAATGGCAGTGTATCATAAAGTCTGAAAACAAGAGGAGCATCATCAATGTCTCATGTGCATCAGTGTATACAACATGTCCAATATATATCAACAAATCATAAACTAGAGCTATGTCGTGCTCCCCCAAGATGGTGTTGGCATCCTAGGACAAGTACCTCCCCATGCACCTGAGGGACCCGCACCAAGATCTCTCTGATCTCCAAGAAATGGTTGTGTAACACCCATGCTAATAATCTGTGATTGAGACCTCCCTGACCAAGACTAGGCAAAGCTCTTCCGCTGCTCTGGAGGAACCACATCATGATACCGATCTCTGTAGAACTCGACCTCCTGTGCAATACGGTGGACCTCTCTGAAATAATCTGAGGTACTAGTAGCTGCCACAATCTATTGTAGCCTCTTAGTGATGGCCTCGGCCTGCTCCACCCACCATCTCAGGGCATCCCTCTCAGCATTCAATAGGGTAATTTTTCCCTGCAACTATCCTTGGGCCTGTACCTATGCAAGTTAGGCCTGTACCTGCTGCACTTGTTGCCTAGCAGCATCCCTCTCAGTCGTCAGAGTCTGTACCTATCCTTGTTCCTGTATAAGCAGAGCCTGCACCTGCTCTAGCTAACCCTATAAAGTCTCAACTTGTACCTAGAGTGCAACAATCTGTGTTTGTTGTTGTGGTGAGGGTAGCCGAACCTCCACATGTCACCTCTTTCAAGGCACTCTCATCTCACCAACATCTAGCCCTGGTCCTCTGCCACCTCCATCACTCTCCTCATCATTGCCATCATCACTGCTATCACCCTTCTCACTACTCTCCTCCTCCTCCCCCTACTCCTCCTCCACTCTCTGTCACCTCCACCCATGACCTCCTACCTCCTCCTCCACTAGAAATGGTGCCAGTTCATCTGGAATGATGATCCATGGGAAGGGATGCAAAAACATATACTAAGCATACTCCTCTAATATAGAAGTGTTGGTAATATTTGGAAGAACATCCGAAGGAACGACCTGTAAACCCTGGAAATGTTGTATGACTGCATCATAAGATAAACCAGGCCCCCACTTGGTCAAATCTTTCCATCGTTGAGCATAATGTGCCACTCCCTGGGGAATCCCCTGCACTCAACCATACTACCTCAGTACCCTCAGTAGTAAGAATCTCTCAATGAAAAACTGGGTCCGCCCAATCAAGAACAGGGACTGATATAAATAAGGTATCTCAGCATCATCCTCTGGCCACTGCTCATAATCTAGATAGGGTCTCCATACCACTGACTCTAGATCATCCAAGGTCCTCTTCCAATACTCAAGTTTTCCCAGCATAAGTTGAGCGAGTCAACCGACATACAAGTGTACATATGACCTCAAGGAGGCACGTTATCTATCCCCAACTAGTCATGAAACTGCTATATGTTCCTAGGCCCAGACTTGGAGCAATGTGACCCCCGCTAATAAACTCACCCCTCTACGATAGTCGACCTGATGCAAATCATGGTACAAGTGTGCAAGCTTACAACATCCCCACACATATCTGGTGCCCTACGGAATCATGCTCTCTAGGATCCTCCCCCATCCAACTGATAGTCCCTTTGAACTGCAATCAGGACAAAGGAACCCTCCAATGAAACCAACTAACACATAAGGCAATCTGGCATATGCATCAACCATATCCCTCCAAGGAATCTCATAGCTGCATATGTGCTCATCCTCAAAAACTTTGTGCAGTGCCTCGGTCCCGCCGTGCTCATGAGCATCATACAATACGAGCTCTCCAACCAGAGGAATCCATAGAATCTAATACACATCCTCAGGAGTCACTGTGATCTCACCGGTCAGAAAATGAAAGGTGTTGTGCTAGTTGTGCCACCTCTCTACTAATGTTGTCAATAAACCCCTATTCACCCTAATCTAGGGCATATCAAGCAATGACAACAAACCGCATCGTGCAATGATGCCTCTCTCAGCTGGTGTTAGGTGTGGAATCAAATCCCATGTCCCGGGAAAGCACTCTCTAATTTGTAAGCTAGTCAAAGGCTCCTATTATCACAAAATCACAAATCAGCAAATCAACCAATCAACATCAATCAACAAATCAATCAATAAACATCAATCAATCAAATCAACCTTGCCTATCATGAGGTTCATCAAATAAAATCCAACCTCACCTATCATGAGGTTCATCAATCAAATCAACCTCGCTTATCATGAGGTTCATCAATCAACTCAACCTCGCCTATCATGAGGTTTATCAATCAATCAATGCACCTCGCCCATCATGAGGTCATTTAATTAATCAACCTATAATTGATCCTTGCCTATCATGAGGTCAATTATCATCATCCTATCATTGAATCTCACCTATCATGAGATCAATGGACATCTAACCTATCAACATCATCAATCATCATCAACACAAAGGCTGAGGCGATAAAATATCATCGAGATCAAGGAGTCTCAACAAGAAAATCCTCAAATTTCCCCAATGCGCTAAAATAGTGTTTCTATATGCTGAAAGACTCGATGCGCTAGAGAAATCCATCAATGTGCTAAAATAGACCTTCAATGCACCAAACTACTCTATGCACCATTTCATTTGCTCAATGTGCCGGAATAGGGCCCCGATGCGCCAAAGTATCCTATGCACTACTTCGGTCTCTCTATGTGCTAATCTAATTGTCCTAAGCACTAATCTAACCTATGCACTATTTTGATGCTTCTATGTGCTAATTCAGACAACCTATGCGCTACATCATTCAATGCGCTAGTTCATCTATCCTATGCGCTACATTGCTAGACCTATGCACTAATGTACTCTATGTGCTAGAACGGTCACTCTATGTGCTACTTTGGTCTTCCTATGTGCTCAAACATTTCAAAATCTGAATTCAAAGAAAAATGGAGGGAAAACAAAATGCATGAAATACGAGGCAGTTTCAGGGTACTCACCGGAGGTCCATACGCTATTGGACGGTTGTGCCGCCTGACCCACTCGAACTAGTGCATATGGTAGGGGATCACCATTTTTCTCCAAAATACTAGATCACTCTCACTCACAAATTTTCAAATTACCAAATGCTCAAATGAACTTTCTAATCAACTTTTTAACCTTTTAAGGTTAATTAAGTGGCATTTAATGGGGTTGTTTTATTTTTATTTTTCAAAGGGGCCTTAATTAATCAAATCATCACCTACTAGCTTATATATCATTTTTCAGGAGATAAATTGTTTTTGGGGCATAAAATTCTGAGATCATCATCAAATCATCGAAAAATCATTAAAATTTTCGAAAAATCCTAAAAATCCTAAAAATTCCAAAACTCACTGATTTATCTCCCGAGGGGGCATATATCTGTCATCATCTAAAAATCAGCGTCTGGGGAATCGAAAAAAAAAATTATTGGCATCGGTATCAATTTTTTCTTTGAAGCGACATGTAAACACATTACTTCAAAAAGGGGCAAAATGTATAAACCTAAAATCAGTCAAGACATTTAATTAATTAAATACTAGTTATTTAATTAATATTTGACTACGTATAAATAAATTCTCAATTTATTTATATAGTTCATATCCTTTAATTCTCCAAATCTAAAATCATATTCTTCTAATTTAATTAAATAAACAAATTTCCATAAGTTTTTTTTATTTAATTAAGTTTCATTAATCCCAAATTAGGAATTCAAGCACATGTCTACAACTGTTCATGCCACCTCACCAAGGTCACATGAAATTAAATAATTCTAATTTTTAATTAGAATTATCTTCAAACACATGGCTTATTCCTCACACACTTCTTCAACAAACTTTCAAACACATGGTCTTTCTCTCACACACTTGATTCTTCCATCCATTTGGCATGTTGTCTTTGGTCAAGAGATTCCTCCATACATTTGGCATGTTGTCTTTGGTCAAGGGAACACCTTCTTGATTCTCTTCATCTCCATCGTTCATCCCTCTTGTTTGAATCTAGTCTGTCGATCGTTTCCACCTCACAAGATGCTTGGAAAAGCCTATAAATACAACCCTTTGCCATTGTATTTTGCATCCCACATTTGAGTAGAGTTATCATGCAGGAATAGCTTTGAGCATTGGAGCATTTGGAGACTTATAGTTAGAATCATGTTTTGCTTTGTAGTTGCATATAGAATCATGTTTAGCTTCATATTTAGCATTGTAGAATCATATGTTGCTTTATAGTTTCATTTTATACCACACTTTGCTTTATAGTTGCATTTTATACCATACTTTGCTTTATAGTTGCATTTTAGATTAGTATATTCATAGTTAGCATTTGATCAAATGCAGAATCATCCTACTTCATATCATAGCATTTACATTGTATAATCTAACACCATTATCCATTCATAATAATATACATTATCATTTTCATCTATAGTTTCATGCAGGCACTTAATTGGCCTGCATGTCGATTATTATCTCAATTCTCAAGTTGTCATTTCAACAACCATAGTGCACATAGAAATCTGATGGCCAAATGGTTTAATAAATCCTTGAGAATAGAGGACAATGAGACGTTCTTAAAAGATTTGTTTGACTGCAAAATAGAGTAGTTTATTTGATTCAAATCTTTGATATAATCTGTTTCATCAAGGTTTGTGTTTATCTAATACAATTCTGACATTTCACACACACACTTTCAACTCTATCATAAACTTCCCTTGGAATAGGGGTCAATCTTATTGTGAGTATCATAGAGAAAATATTCATCAAACATCAAATTGTATTCAACTCGAAAATCCCATCCAAGACCTTATTGATCAAAAAATAATAACTATTGAGAACAATGATCAAGATTCAACCACTAGTGATAGCAGTGACAATCTCTCCACCACAATTGTTGAAAACAATGATCAAGATCTATCCATCAATGAGCACCTTGAATATTTTTCTACCTCATCCAACGATCAAATCAACATATATCAAGAGTCACTTTTCAATCATGATCAAAATCCACCAACAATACCCAACAATGATCCAATTCAAGAAATGTTAACATCATTTGATCCTATGGTTGAAAACATTGGCAATCACTCCACCCCAATTATTGAAAACAATGATCAAGATCTATCCATCAATGAGCACCTTGAAGATTTTTCCACCTCATTCAACGATCAAATCAACTTACATCAAGAGTCACTTTTTAGTCATGATCAAAACCCCTCAACAATATTCGATAATGATCTATTTCAAGGAGTGTTAGAATTATTTGATCCTATTGACATAATCCACGATCCATTGACCAATGATCATGTTGAAAATGTCTCTACATCACCTAATGAGTTAGAGAACATATCTCAAGAATTTATTCCAAAGCATGATCAACATCTTTCACCAAAGTTTAGCAATGGTCCTTTCCAAGAGATAGTGACATCCTTTGACCTCATGGTTACAGATACTAAAGGGATCCTCAACTCAACATTTGATCCAAGTCCACTCAAAGATCAAGAGTATATTGAGCCACTTCCCATGCCTAATGAAGATATCCAAGAACCCTTTATAAGCAATCCATCCTTTGAAATTGACCCATGTCAAGAACTCGATCCAAATCATGTCAAAAGCAATTCTAAAATTAATCAAGATCAAGAATTCATATCTCCAAGATACTACAATGATCTAATGGACACTCTCCAATATATACAATATGTCACAAATGATGATCATATCCATATTGCACATATTCCTCCATCTACCCATGAGATGCTTACTCCTAATGGACATGTAGATGATCTTCATTCAAAAAAAGTCTCATACTCTTGATATCATTACTAAGGAACAAGAGTCTCCTACTCTTACATTTGTACACATGATCAAGATATAGAAAAATTTGGAGACATATCATAAATGGGTCATGAAGAAGGCTTCTACAGAAGTTGTGAATCAGAAACATCCTGTGAAGGCATATCAAAAATTAACCATCAAAGAGACTTCTACGTGGATAGTGAATCATCAACACCTCTTGAAGAAACATTAAAATCTAATATTTCACAAGATCAAGCCAAAGATATGAATTGGGAAGTTATCCCACTTATGGAGGATCCTATCACCTATAAACTTGGATCACTTACCTTTTTTAGGGCAAGCTATTGTATCAATGAAGAAGCTATACCCTTTGAAGATCCACAATAAAGCAAAGAAGGATTAGCACCTTGTTTCCAAGGTAAATCATATCCTATTGCAAATAGATTGCTTCAACAGATGAATTATCAAGGAAAAGGATTAGGCCTACATGAATAGGGTATCCTAGAACTAGTGCAGATTATTGGAAATCCTAAGCATCAAGGTCTTGGTTATTCGACAATTAAGGGATTTAAAAACATCAGTGATACCTTTATAATACTGGGGGAAATTTTATCTAGTGCAAACATCAACATAGGGAGCACAAAGAATCTTTATGATGAAACTGATGCTAATACTACAACTAGCCACACCATGAATCTTCATCCACCCATCACCCCATCCATGAATTGGGACCAACATCAAAATAAGGATGTGAATCAAAGAAAGATGAACATCATCAAAGGAAAAGAACTAGCAAAGCATGAAGGACAAATCAAATACAAGTGGATGCCAAAGAATACAAAGAAAGATTATCCCTATCAAACTCCATTAGTCAAAGAAACTATGGGGCAAAATAAAAAAGGGAAAAGTATCCATCAAAGATGTCCACAAAGGAAAAATAAAGCTTCTCAAGCAACATACAAAGTATATCAAGCAGTTGGTCCTAATTCCAAGCACACTTTCATAACCACCCATCATTGCTCATCTTCCCAAGTTTGGAGAGTCAAAGGTTCCAAACTATCAACCAATCCATTTTCTATTCCTAAACACACTCCACCTTCCACGCCTCCACGCATGATATCCAATTCTCACATTGAACATGTATTGGCATCCACCCTTCATCATAAGGATTCAAAAGGAACTCTATCATGATGTGCGTAAAAAGACAAAGTTAACTCTGGTATCAACATAGCAGATCAGGAATCTCAAAAGTTGTATTCAGATGCACATATCTTGGCAAAACAACTTCTTCAGACAAGATATCAATGACAAATTATGACAAAAGCATCTACATCGAAACCACCAAGTGATTCAACATGAGCTTAAAGACCTTTCACAGAGAAATACAAAAAATTCAAAAAATATGAAAATCCAAAAAAAAAAATCAGAAAAAGGATTGCTAATAGTAAAGATAAAAATTCATCCTCTAGTGAAAACCACTATGGTGGCGCTCTGGACAAGTACCATGATGAAAATGGAAAACAAGCATCATGTGTAGAATTGAGCATTTGCGTGCGCTAGTTCAGGGGAAAGCATCTTATCTCATCCATAATAAATCCAACATTCCATCCATCTCATCCATAATAAATCCATTCATCCATGAACCATTTATCCACTCCATTTTCATCCATCTACATCCATAGTCCAAGTTATCTTGATCTTGATAAAACTTTAGTGCGCACTTTATACTTGCTTAAGGTAAACATCTTGACATGAGTCATTTTCATTCATCCTATCCTAACATTATATAAGCCATGAAGCATTATCCAAATGAGCATTCTTTATTAGAACACCTTATCTAATCGCAAGATAATCCTTGGCATCCTTTGTGTGCTTACCATATCCATCCATCCACACACCTATCCAATAATCCACCCATGGCATTCCATACATTGCTAGAAACTAGGGGAAAATATTTACATCTTGCTTTGGGAATAAATATCGATCTATATCTTCCAACTTATGTGGTGATCCGAACATTGGAAAACATAAAATCAAATTGGTCAAAACATTTGTGAGCCAAAATCTAAATCACTTACCCATGGCATACTTTGACGAGAAGATGTTCCTTATGAAGTTTTATGTTTAATCGAACATCAATCCAAACAATCAATATCAATTGCATCTAACGTGTGCTTCAACATCACATCAAATCATCCAAAACCAACTTTTGTTCTAAACCAAGCTTCACAAATCTTGATCAATCAAATCCAATAAATCCATCATCATCTCAGGATATCCTTCCCAATCCTCATGTTGCTTAACACTATCCTTGCATTGTTGTGTATCCTCAATAATGTTATCATCATCAATCCATCAATCCGATCAATCAACCTTAGCTTGATTTTCAAAAAAAATCCCAAAACAAAGCATTGATATCATCACACATATCCATATCATCAAAATCATGTGAAAATCCAAAAACATTCAAAACATATCAAAATCCCAAAACAGGTCAAAAAGTTAAAAAAATGTCAAAAACATGGTGTCTGAACTACGTCGTGTTGATGGTGTTTTCTGCACAGCAAGAACTCAGACAGAAAATGATATTCTATCTCTCTTGAAAGATAATCTTCAACATTAAATTGCTGAAAATCACCCCAAGGTCTCTCGGGTGTCAGGTCATGACAATGCATAAACAACTCAGATAATATGTGAAAATGCTGGTAATCACAATCGGACCTTACTACAAGCAAACTGTATCTTTCTAGTTTATCAAATCTTGCAATATGATGATCTTGAATCCTAAATCTAACCAAATGATAAAGAAATAACAAAAGATAAGGATGCAAGAGATACAATAAATCTAACTGTGCCTAAAATGAACGATGCAAATGATAGATATTTGGAATGGACCAATCTCAAATAACCATTTCCTGCTTAACCCACAATGCAATATCACAAGAAAGGTGCAATCTTCTAAGGCTTACAGATTTTCAAATCATAGACATTCATCCACAATCGAACTAAGCACAAATAGATGTATGGTCCAGGTTGACTTCACCAGTCTACTACAATCAAATAGTTACTGGGAGTATAGACCAGAGATTGCTACAAACATTCCAAACATGAAATCATGAACATCCTTCACCAAACTAATATAATTCTAAACCTAACATTAATCCAATTTCTTCAAGCAATTTCAGAAAATGGAACAACAGGAACCATGCAAGATAAACTAACACAAAAGAATTCACCAGAGAAACCACAATGCCTTCAATTGTATTAGATCACCAAAATGTAGCAACAATTCCACTGTTCTGTGTCACAGTATTTGCTCAAAAGAACTAACTACTATCTCTACTACAAAATGCTCTAGCTCTTTCTTGATCTAGCTTGTCTCTATTATCGGTCTAACTAACTAACTCCTTACAAATGAGGTAGGAATGCCATTTATAGAGAATCCTCAAACATGTCGGCCCAGCCAAACATTTACAAAATAAAATAGCCAAAACAAGTCAGCCTCAAGAATTTCAAAATAAGGCACACATTAAATGCCGATACATCATCAAGGTCGGCCCAAACACATTCCTCAATGCAGCCCGGATCAACACATGCCCCATAATAATAGGGAAGCACAAATCTCAAAATTGGCATTAACTACTGCCTCCCTTATCCTTGTTCCGATCCAGCAATCCATGAACCCTCAAAAACACCCTATCCAACTCAGCAACAGGTGGCAAGGGTAGGATTTTGAGCCGACATTTAATTGATTCAATTTCTTCCTTCGACTACTTAACTATTTTATCCCAATCACCTTTATGTGCAAGGTACTTATCCACCACAGCCAGATAAGTAGCCGCATCATCCAATTGGTGCCCTGTTACAACATTTTCAAAATCAGGGGCATAGACATCATGCCACCATTCCCTCAATTGTTCTAAACTCAAGTACTTAGGGGCAATTTTCCTCCTGCCAGTCATTATTTCAAAAAAGGCGATGCATCCATCATAAACACCAGTTAGATTACCATCCATCTGCTTCTTTTGTTTATAGATCTTCTTGATGGCTTTCTGTCGAATTTGCAAAGCCTCAAACCATTCCCAAGGCTCATTAACCCTAGATGAAGGGAGGATTCCATCAACAACTAGCTGATCCTTACTATATTCCATGATTACTTTAGTTTTCTGCAATAAAAGATCAATATCCTCCTTGTCCTGAGATAAAACATGCTCTAATAAATCCTTAGCCCTTATTGCATCCTTTCTAGTTGAAAGGATTTCCTTTATTGCATCATCTCCCTTAGTTTGTACCTCCTTCAACCAATATATTGTAGTCGTGGTAGAAGCTTTCATCTTTTCTATTTCAGAGATGGTCTCCTTTGGCAAGAAACCAGCAGTAGCAGAAGAAGATGGGTGGAAAGATTGCAAAGGCTTCATTAAATCTTCTAGACATTTCCTTAGCCTTTCATTCTCTTTCTTTAGCTCATGCTTGGACTGTGTTTCCTTCCTTAATCTACCAATTATCACTGCACTGGACCCTTCATATTCTTCAATATCTTGCTCCATGGAAGCAGGCCCAAGATTGATCGTCTGTACATTATAATCTTTCCCGGTTACCTCATCTCTACCTTTATCAGCAGCAGGGGTAGCAATATGAATAACCCTGTTACTATCCTCATCCCTTTTGATCTTTGAAACCACCTTGGCTGCCTTCTTCTTCTTTCCCTTTCCAATCTTGGCCAACATTTCGTCCCAGTTGAGAGGAGTGTCCTCAACAACAACCTGTTTCCTTCTTATTTCTTTATCCAGCCAATCCGGAACAGCAGGATCCACCCGGACTTCATCTTTCTTGACCTCCTCATGTTGATCTAGCGTCTCATCCTTGTCCTTTTCAGGAGATTGATCACCTTGATTCCCCAATTTAGGTTCTTCTTCTTGCAAGGGTGATGGAGTCTTAACAAGGACATCTTCCTTCTCAGGGGATCTGTTGTCTTTATCGCTCGCAGGAGAATCCTCATACTGTACCAATGGAGAAGGGTGCATTTCCACATCTCCTACCTCAAGCTCAGCAGCCGCGCCATAAAGTTCCCCTTCTTTCTATTGCTCCATAGGGGATGCCATTGGAAGAGGATCTGCCTTTTGCATAGTCTCCTTGGGAGATGGGGTTCTTGACCTTCTTGCATAAACCTTGGGTTTCTCTCCTGAGCTCTCCACATCAACCACGGGAGGATCCACCTTATCCTTAGATGTTTCTTGACCTTTCTTCTTAGAAGCCCTGGTTGTCCTTGCCCTTTTTGGTTTTGGAGGAGTGTCTTCTTTCTCAGCTTTCTCAAGTTCCTCCTCTTCTGCAAACTTACCTATTTTCAAAGTTTGACTCCTCTTCTTTCCTTTAGGTTTTCTTTTTTGTTCAGGCTCACTCTCCTTAGGGCCTCTGATTTTAATCTTGAAAGGTGAACTTACCTTAGTTTTTCCTTTGGAATCATCCTCACCGGATTCCTCTGAGGTGGAATGGGCATTCAGATTCCCCATCAAATTAAAGCTACAAGGCACCTTCTCACTTTCCAATTCCCATACTTTATGGTTCAACCATGACTTGGTAAATTTCATAATAGGAACCATTAATTCCTCCAGCTCAGTGATCTCACTTTCTGCCCAATTTACCTCTCTAATGGATCTGTCCTTGACCGACTCATATGCATGATCTTGAAATAATTCCTGTCATCCTCTAACTGATCAGGAATCAACTTGACATTGTACATCCTGATTACATCCACTGGAAGCCTAGAATATCTTTTCTTCCTCACCTCAAATTCATCCTTGTTGTTTGCCCAATAGTCTTCTAGATCATCTTTGTGGTGATATTCTTCTATAGCCTTCTTTTGTGCTTCACCAGTGATGTCAAAATTTGCCCTCTTGGAATGGAAAGAGAAGCCAAAAGTACTCGACTCCTCTCCTGATGCATGAGCTGATTGGATTGAAGGGCAAACTTCACTTATACCAATTTTCAAAGGAAAATCTCCACCAAACCCTGTCTTGTGCTTCTCCCTTTTAACAACAGCGTCGAAATCACATATCTGCCTGGTAACCTCCAATAGCACAATGTGGTCAGTAGGATATCTAGGCAATCTGTATGGAGCAGTCGGACATCCATCAATTCTGATATAGGAGAAAGTGGGGAATTGTATAAACCAAGCTCCGTATTTTTTGATCAGCTCCTTGGCCCCATCAGAAATTCTCACATGTTCTGCATTTTGAAGCAGCTTAGTAATATGCATTGTAAATGCATCATTTGCTCTTCTATAATTTGAATTCCCTAAGTGCAATTCGGGGTATACCTCATAGATAACATCCTGTCCAAATGTTCCTTTTGGATTCAATCCCCTGTATGGGTAAAATCTGGCAAGCACATATATCACATAAGATGACATGGTGAATTTCTTTGTTTCCAACACATCTCTTAGCTGCCTATCAATCATTGCACTAATAATCCCTGCCCAGTGGTAATTAATACCTTGCTCAATCCTATTGATAACATGCACCATCCAATTCTCCAATACCCCAACACTCTTCAAGCCCGCCACTCTGCTCAACAGTGTAATTGCATCATATATATCTTGTCAGAACTTGATCCTATGTAACTGCTTAGGCAACTTGGAGAAATGAGACTTTGGCTTTTCCAGCCAGGAATTGATCATCTGCTGAGCTTTGGCAGCTTCATCCTCATAATAAGTCCTGGCCATGTCTATGTCCAAGGCACACACACATGCTAAGTCTGGCATATCAAATGCCTGGGCAATGGAAACCGGATTGAAGATGGCCAACACTCTCCCCTCAGTGCTCACGACCCTCTACGTGTCAAAGTCATACTGTTGAGCACACTCCAATATCAACTCATAGCACTGAACTGTAGGAGGAAATCCTGCCACATGAGCCAGTCCAGACTTCACCATACCCTTGGTTAGGACTAATAAATCTTTCTGAGTTGTCCTTTCCTTGAACTCTTCATATCTCCATGCTCCCACATTGGTGTCCGAGACCTCAGACCAAACTGAAGCTATCTTGCTATCTGACACCTGACTTTTCACATCCAGCCTAATTCTTTCAGCATCTGTAACTGAGGACCCCTCTGTGTCTCCCTTGGCCTTTCCTGCCGCTACTTTGCTTGACTCAGCCTGCATTCACAAAAGAACCTCATGAAAATATGATTATCATCAATATCCTAATCAAAAGGTTAGCCTTGAAACCACATGAAATAATTAAGATGAATCATTAATCATCAATCTTGAAAATCTGGGAAAATCAAACAATCCAGGAAAATCCAATCGAGGCGAAATTCGGAGGAATCTAACCCAGACGGACTCACGCTGCCAAAACATCGTTCATCAAATAAATCATCAATACATTTAGAAGAAATGCATGATTATCACAAGATTCATCTATTGAACAACAAGAAATCATCATTTAACTTTTAATTCATTACCCCAATTTCGAAAATCAAAAGAAGTAGAATCAGGCAGAAAACCGAAAAAATTCGGACAGGTCAGATTTCCGCGGACAACTCGAAACTCCGGAAACTCATCATACTCTAGGAAAAGGAAAAATCCAGGAAAATCCAGGTGCGCAGAAATTCCGTGGACACCTTGGAAACCCGACGACTGTTCAACGCGCAAACCATTAATCGAATGATCATTAAAACCTCCCTATTCAGACTCCATGAAGATAAATCCAACTTCCAATAAGCCAAACTTCGATTGCACCTGAATTTAAATTCCCATAACTCTCAAATGACTGATCCCTGTAACGAAACAATGATGCCCTAAATTCAATAACTAGAATTCCGCCATGAAAGCTAGGGTAAGCTCAAAATTTTAGATACTATCCCTCAAAATGATAAAACTAGGGCACACCAGGATTCTCAAGTGTTGCAAACAAGGTTGAGCTAGACGCAGGACATGAAATTCGTGACAAATCCACCAATCTTAATAAACCCAGACAAACATACCGAAACCCTAACTTCGCAACTTCTACCAGATTACGCGCCAACAAAGCAAGGCCCTAACAGAAAAACCTAATCACAGGGGAGTACCTAACATTCAATAGATAAACGAAAGGATGCACAGTGCAGGCGTTTAAAACCCGTGAAAAGGTGGGTCAAACCCTAATTCGATAAATATGTGATCATGAAACAAGAAAAGGCCAACCCAAATAACCACCATTCAATAACCCGACAGATTCAATCAAAGTGCAAACAAAAAGGTGAAGTCAATAACAACTTACCATGGATCAACTCTGAATGAAGCTCGAGCCCAAGGAAATCACTGCAAATTAGGGTGCCCTAGCGACGAAAATACTCAACACAAGCGCTCAAGCAATCCACATGCAAGCAGACCGAATCCAACGACCAGAGCTCAAAATGAACAATCTTAAGCGCAAGAGCAGATAGAAAATGAATAATGAAATCATGAAGAGCACTAAAAGCCTTTAAATTCGCTCACAATTGTGGTAGAGAGGACGTACCTCATGCATTAATGGCCGATAAGACATATCGAGGAAATCCGGAAACCCTAACTCAAAACGAAATTTCAGAAAAAACTGAGCCAGACGGACAATCTGGGTGAGCATGAATTCTTTGGATAACGCACCCTTCGGGACTCCGACGCAGTCCGGGAAAATCTGGGTAAGCCTGAAAATCCCGGATTCATCCAAGAACCCAAACTTCGGAAAACCCGACAGTGACCAGACGATAGACCAAGACCCGGGAAAATCCGGATGAACCAGAAAATCCCGGACCCAGGGCAAAACCCGGACTTCCATTAAAAACCAAATTTGATCAATTCAACCCTCAGGGTAAGACCAAGGCAAGCAAGACCAACATCCCAAGACCTTGAAAGGAAAAATCCAATAAAAACCAAAGGTCTAAGAGACGTCTAAAATCAAAAAAAGAGGGTCCCTACTCCAAGTGGGGCGTGTGTGCAAAATTGCACAACAAATGGCGACTTCGCTGGGGAAATGCTCCAAAGCACTTCGATGACAAACTGGAATCAAGAACCCATAACTCATGGTTTCAACTCATCCATCTGGCCACTACCTATAGTTAAACCAAAGAACCCACAAGTCACCCAAACTTTCCTACACCAGGGTCGAAGTGTGTGTATATGCATTCATTACCCCCCCCTTTTAGCTACAAAAGAAACCAAACTTTATCTAAACAGACTACATAAAGATTCATACCCTAAAAACAACCTGGATAGAGCCTCGCTGCCAGTCAGGCATCCATAGCCCCGACGAGGTTATCGTTGTGATTCTCCTGAACATAGCTCTACTACCAGTCAAGCGTCCATAGCCCCGGTAGAGATATTCAGATTCCCCTGATGAGTTGAATTCAGTCTTTGAATTTTCAATATTGCCCTTTTCTTTTCTGATATTTCTTTTTACTGCTTTCATTTCAACCTGTGAACAGTGAAGTTCACACTCAGGGATGAGAACCACAGTGGCACTAGAGCAGAAAAAAAAATTTCACCTGTCCAAACTTCATAAGGACCTTCTGCAACTTCAGGCATCTGTAACATTTGAAAATTTGAGACCCTAATGTGTTCCTGTTCAATCTGACTAGGAGACTCTTTGCCTTAAGCATAGGGATAAGTGACATTGGGTAGAGAATTCAGACCATGATATTCTGAAAAGATGATTAAATTTTGTAAGGGAAATACTGAGAACACCACACCTACTTTGTCACCACTGTCATACAAATGCAACAGGAGATCCCTGAAAGAGAAGGAACCAAGAGCAAAAGCAACACAAACCAAAGCAAAACAAGCCAAAGCAAACCTACTCTAACCAAAGCAAAATAGGAAAAACCGAAAGGAAACCTACTCTAACCAAAATAAAACAACAGAAAGCAACCTAAACTAACTATATACAAAGCAGGGAGCTGAAAACAGCTCAGGATTGGAAATAATGTTTCAAATGCTGCCCGTTGACAGGTAGTGGAATATCTTCTCCCGTGAGAGTCCTCAGATGGAAGGCATTATCTCCAAGTATTTCAGCAATCTGATATGGACCGAGCCACAGTTTATCAAACTTCCCATGGTCCCCTTTTCGATCATGAGGTTTATCCCAGTACAACACAAGGTCAGAAATCCTAAAAGCTTTGACTTTAGCTCTTCTGTCAAACCACCTCTTAACTACCCCCTAATGTTTGGCAAAGTTTTCAAGGGCATCGTCTCATTTTTCTTCAAGGTTCAGTAGCTCTATCAACCTAGCTTCCCTTTTATCCCCTTCATCATAAAACTCATTAATAAATTGCAAGGTTGGGATCTTGAGTTGAATGGGGAATACTGGCTCCAGACCATATACTAAGTGATAGGTAGATGTTCTGATGGATGACTTAAGTCTTGTACGATCTGCCCAGAGGGCAAACCGAAGCCGAGTATGCCAGTCTTTTGGGTTCCTCTCCAACAGCTTACGGATAATAGTCAACAAGTTCTGATTGGAGGACTCTACTAAGCCATTACCCTAGGGGTAGTAATTGGATGCAAACTTTATAATAATGCCATGATCAAAATCCCAGTTTGAAAATTTTAAAGATGTGAAAGCAGGACCATTATCACAGACAACAGAAATAGGGCATCCAAATCGATTAATAATAGCAGATTCTAGAAAATCAATCACTACCTCATATGTACATTGCCTACAAGCGAAAGCCTCAGTCCATCTTGTGAAGTAATCAGTAATAGTTAGGATATACCTGTGTCCCGCAGAAGATGGTGGGTTGATAGGGCCTATGAAGTTCATACCCCACTGAGCAAAAGGCCTTACCTCAGTCACCGGTTGAAGTGGGAGTGTTGTATACCTCTCCTTCGTTGCTGCAGTCTAGCAGGTGTGACAGGTCCTGACATGATGGTGAACATCTTTGAACAACGTGGGCCAATAATACCCCGCCCTCAAGATCTGATTTGTTGTGGTAATCGCAGAACCATGGCCAGTGCCATACTTTTCATGAAATTTGTTCATTACCCTCTCAGCTTCCTATTTCCTAAGACACCTCAAATAAATGCCTTCATGATTTTTCTTGTACAGAATAGCTCCCTTTAGCATAAAACTGTCACTCTTCAATCATAGAGCTCTCCTCTGAATAGCATTAAGATGACCTGGAGATCGCTGGTTCAGTAAGTAATAAACTATGTCATCATACCAGCCCCATGGGGAAACCTCCTCAAGATTGTAATTCTGAACAATAAGTTCAGGCCCAATTTTAGCCATAGTCTGAGTAAGTCCCTGGTCTCTTACCACTTTCATGGGTTGGATCTCAATATCATATTCTTGTAGCATTGTCACCCACTTAGCTCTACGCTCACCCAACTCGTTCTGCATCAACAGTAACTTAACTACAGGATCTGGGACGATCGCATAAACTTTATTCCTGAGGATATAATGTCTGAATTTCTTCACTACTCTAACCAGGGCGTATGCCTGCTTTTCTACACTTGGATATTTCAACTCAGCATCTTTTAGTGGTGCACTCATAAAAGCAATAAGATGCTCATTTCCCTCATCAGATTTTTGAGTCAACATTCCTGCACATGAATGGTCTGAGGCAAATGAATAGATGTAAAAGGGCTTACTGTAATCGGGACTTACCAATACTGAAGCATCAGCAATGTCTCTTTTGATTTCCGTAAATGCCTCCTTTGCTTCCATAGTCCATTCAACTTTAGCATCCTGCTTCAACATTGCATTCAGCGGTTTAACAATTTCAGCAAATCCAGTAATGAATTTCCTAACGAAGTTAATCTTGCCAAAGAAAGACTTCATCTCCTTTTTGCTAGCAGGTAGCTGAATTTTCAGTATGGCCTCCACTCTTTCTGGATCAATAGCAATTCCCTTTTCAGATATGACATGTCCCAGCAAGTTTCCTTCCGTTACTCCGAAAATACACTTTTTAGGGTTCAGGGATATGCCAAATTCCCTACACCTTTGGAACACTTTGCGTAAGTCAAAGATGTGGTCCCCCCTGTTTTTGGAAAAAATAGTTAGGTCATCCATATAAATAATGATGCACTTTCCTATGATATCTTTAAAGGCAATATCCATGGCCCTTTGAAACATAGCCCCTGCATTAATGAGACCAAAAGGCATCCTCCTGTAAGCAAAGGTACCCCATTTAGTTGTGAAAGCAGTCTTGTCTCTGTCCTCATACTGAACCATTACTTGGTTGTACCCTGAATAACCATCCAGAAAGGACATCATCTGGGAGCCATTAACCACTTGAAGTACTTCATCCAGTGAAGGGACTAGATAGTTGTCCTTTTCTGATGATCTGTTTAGATTTCTGAAATCAACGCACAATCTGATTTCCCCATTCTTTTTCCTTACTGGGACTAGGTTCGCCACCCATGTTGAATGCCTGACAGGAAATATAATTTTGGCTGACAGTAATTTCTGAACTTCTTTTTGTATAACCGGTTCCAATAATGTGTTAATTGGTCTTTGTCTCTGTCTGAAATACTTAGCACGTGGCTTCAGAGGTATAGTATGGGTTATGATTGATGTATCATAAGTTTTTAGGTCCTCATAACTCCATGCTACTATATCCGGAAAGCTACGCAATGATGCAATTATTCCTCGTCTTTCCTCTGGAGTGCATACCTTGCCAATAAAAATGTTCTTGGCATTATCTTCAGTTCCCATATTGTAAGTATCACACTGTCCACTGATAGATTTCTTCTTTGACTCTTGCTCCTGATCTCTGATCTTGTCCAGATCAAAAATCCACTCCAACTATACCATTCCCCTTGGAATAGTATTAGATTTCAGATTTATCACTCCCTCCAAATCCAGTTCTGCTTCTTAGAGTTTTGTTTCATCAATGATTTGGGAAGCAAAAACATCTGTGTTTGTGATGACATCCAGGATATGTTTTTCATCTTCAAATACTTGAAATTTAGTAACATTGTCTGGAACTGATGGCACAGGAGTCAATTCTACAATAAACTTTTTCAAACCTAACAATAGGGGCTACAGGGTGCTTGCTTCCTGGGCCAGAGAATCTACAATTTGATTCTTCTGTCGTGGTATCAGTTGAATATTGAAAGCATCGAATCCCTCAATGAGGTCCCATACTCTATGCCTATAATTAGTCATGCCACTGCTTTGCTTGACTCAGCCTGCATTCACAAAAGAACCTCATGAAAATCTAATTATCATCAATATCCTAATCAAAAGGTTAGCCTTGAAACCACATGAAATAATTAAGATCAATCATTAATCATCCATCTTGAAAATCTAGGAAAATCCAGTCGGGGTGAAATTCAGAGGAATCCGACCCAGACGGACTCACGCTGCCAAAATATCGTTCATCAAATAAATCATCAATACATTCAGAAGAAATGCATGATTATCACAAGATTCATCTATTGAACAACAAGAAATCATCATTTAACTTTTAATTCATTACCCCAATTTCAAAAATCAAAGGAAGTGGAACCAGGTAGAAAACTGAAAAAATCCGGACAGGTTAGATTTCCGCGGACAACTCGAAACTCTGAAAACTCATCATACTCCAGGAAAAGGCAAAATCCGAGAAAATCTGGGTGCGCAGAAATTTCGTGGACACCTCGGAAACCCGACGACTGTTCAACGCGCAAACCAGTAATCGAATGATCATTAAAACCTCCCTATTCAAACTCCATGAAGATAAATCCAACTTCCAATAAGCCAAACTTCGATTGCACCTGAATTTAAATTCCCATAACTCTCAAATGACTGATCCCTGTAACGAAACAATGATGCCCTAAATTCAATAACCAGACTTCCGCCATGAAAGCTAGGGTAAGCTCAAAATTTTAGATACTATCCCTCGAAATGATCAAAACTAGGGCACACCAGGATTCTCAAGTGTTGCAAACAAGGTTGAGCTAGACGCAGGACATGAAAGTCACGACAACTCCACCAATCTTAATAAACCCAGGCAAACATACCGAAACCCTAACTTTGCAACTTCTACCAGATTACGCGCCAACAAAGCAAGGCCCTAACAGAAAAACCTAATCACAGGGGAGTACCTGAAATTCAATAGATAAATGAAAGGATACACAGTGCAAGCATTTAAAACCCATGAAAAGGTGGGTCAAACCCTAATTCGATAAATACATGATCATGAAACAAGCAAAGGCCGACCCAAATAACCACCATTCAATAACCTGACAGATTCAATCAAAGCGCAAACAAAAAGGCGAAGTCAATAACAACTTACCATGGATCAACTCCGAATGAAGCTCAAGCCCATGGAAATCACTGTGAATTAGGGTGCCCTAGCGACGAAAATACTCAACACAAGCGCTCAAGCAATCCACACGCAAGCAGACCGAATCCAACGACCAGAGCTCAAAATGAACAATCTTAAGTGCAAGAGCAGATAGAAAATGAATAATGAAATCATGAAGAGCACTAAAAGCCTTTAAATTCGCTCACAATTGTGGTAGAGAGGACATACCTCAAGCATTAATGGCCGATAGGACATATCGAGGAAATCCGGAAACTCGAGCTCAAAACAGAATTTTAGAAAAAACTGAGCCAGACGGACAATCCGGGTGAGCACGAATTCTGCGGATAATGCACCCTTCAGGACTCCGACGCAGTCCAGGAAAATCCGAGTAAGCCAGAAAATCCTGAATTCATCCAAGAACCCGAACTTCGGAAAACCCGACAGTGACCAGACGATAGACCAGGACCCAGGAAAATCCGAATGAACCAAAAAATCCCGGACCCAGGGCAAAACCCGGACTTCCATTAAAAACCAAGTTTGATCAATTCAACCCTCAGGGTAAGACCAAGGCAAGCAAGAACAACATCCCAAGACCTTGAAAGGACAAATCCAATAAAAACCAAAGGTCTAAGAGACGTCCAAAATCAAAAAAAGAGGGTCCCTACTCCAAGTGGGGCGTGTGTGCAAAATTGCACAACACGTCATCTCTGAGCTTAAACTTAGGCAAGGCCATTATTGATGGGCCCCCGAGACACAAAATTCAAAAACATTCATAAAATCTCAAGAAACAAAAAATCCAAAAAAATAGCCTCATAACATTTCAAAAACATCCAAATCTTTGAAAAAAATCATCCACCCCATCTCATGATCACCTGAAATAAACATTCACTCATAATAAATTATTGTCACCACAAACCTTTGGTGAAACAATCAGAAACAAGTCCAGTAGGTTACAAGTGAAAAGCTCAATCGTCAAGGTCTCAAGTCTAGGTCAATAGGTAAACAAGTTGTTCAACTCTTAGTACTAATAGCCCATCATCCAGTCAATCCCAAATGATCTGATAACATCATGTCCTAGGATGCATCCTTCCTACAATGGACATCAACATCATGCATCACCGTAGTTTAGTCTTGGCTAGAGGTATGAAGAACATTGGCTTGTTTTTTTACTTGATCTTTGTCTTGTTGACTTATCTTATTGCACTCATTCCAATGATCTCTTGATGATGTCTAAACAAAATGATTTAGAGAGAAAGGAATGGGGCAATGAGCTTTATCTTTCATTTGTTGTGCTTGTTGGATGTTCTTGTAATATAACCTTGGCAAATACTTGCTTTATTAGTATGGATGGAAGGTGTTTCGGATAGCTTGTTGACTATTACATTGTTAAGTTTTTCCTTGCCATTTTTTGGTCTGAGATGTTTGAAATATCTGAAGTACATCCTAGTAAGGTTTTCGTATGTCAGGTGTGAATAGGTATACTCCTATCTGATTGTTGAGTCAAAGTCCATCGCACTACATACAACACCATCATGGTTATTTATACCTTGATGCATCGTGCCTATTTGTGTTATCAAAAATAAGGTAAGTAAGTTCTTTTAAAATCCCAATCTTTGAGAAGCAATAAATCATCATCATTCATCATCATGTCTAATAAGGTCTCGATGACTCATAAACTTGTTAGACTTTTGCATCTACTTGGAATCAAGTGTTGATCCCTCTCATTCTTCTATCCTCTTCTCACGCTAAAATATTAGTGGATCTAGATTTAGAGTTATTTGATGAAATACTCTTGGAATATGTATGTGGAGTTCACAAACAAACATTGGATTATGTTGGTATTCGCTTGAGATGTGCTAGATGCCACTCTTATGGACATTTAGCAAATGTTTGCTCTTTGTCGTTTACTAATAATTTCCCAGACAAAAAGTTTCATTGTTCAGTCGAATCTAGAAAGCCCATTTATAATAAGTTTCCTAACACACTTCAAGTCAGGCTATAGTTGGGGATATATCTAAAACTTTCCACTAATGGTGATAATTTTTCTCACATTGGTTCTATACTACATTGTGACGTTGCTCTAGGATCAAAGTTTCTATTCACATCAAGCCGACTTAATGAGGAAACTCAGTCACATAATATTGTCTCTTTTTGTTTTGATATTATGTTGCTAGATCCTGTTATTGTTGATGTAACTCCATAAGATATTGGCAATAATGTTAACCAACATAGGATACGAAATCCAATAGATATGTGTTTTGATCCATTTTCCACCATTGAAGGTGGGTGAAAAAAAGGTTTGGTAAGAAAGGGATGAAGGATTTCACAAGGGAAAATAAGGGTGAAAATTTCACATTTGGTGACGCTTCACAGGTTAAGGGGAAACATATTTTGTCTACTATGGTGGGTTCACAGCCCAGATATTCATTTCATTCTCATCATAAAAATGAGGATGTATGCATTGTTGTAGGATCTAAAGGCTGTAATTTTTCAAGGTTTGGGGACCGCTCATATATGGGTAGTTCTACTTTATTTTCATTCACAAAGAAATTAGGTGTGGTTGATAACTTACAAGGAGAAAAAAAGTCACAGGTGGGGGCCCTTAGATCGACGAAATCCCTCTACAAATTGTAATTATGATTATTATTGTACACGCTCAAAATATCTTGATCGATATCATGCACTCGATTCTGATTAACTAACTTCAATTCTTCCTTGATCATTTCTTTACTAACCAATTAATTGAATAATTTTTATTTAATTAATTCATCAAAATTCCTCTTTGATTAAATAAATCAACTTTATTTAATCAAATCCTAATGGTCTTCCTTTAATTAAATAAATTAACTTTATTTAATTAAATCCTAATCTTCTTCATTTGATTAAATAAATCAACTTTATTTAATCAAATCCTAATGGTCTTCCTTTAATTAAATAAATTAACTTTATTTAATTAAATCCTAATCTTCTTCATTTGATTAAATAAATCAACTTTATTTAATGTTCTTCATTTAATTGAATAAATCAAATTTATTTAATTAAATTATTAATCTCCCAACTATCCTCTCATTTGATTTAAATAAATCTAAATATCTAAATCAAATGTCAAATCAATCAAATTTCATCTAAGTTAATTAATCATTAATTAACTCCTAACACTAATCCTCCATTCCTCTACCTTTTCCAAGTTACACATGTAAATCAATTTATTTGATTTACTAATTATTCTCTTTTCATTCAAATATGGCATATTCTTGGAATATTCCACTTATTTGAATTCTCCCTCCCAAAGGACTTTTGTCCTCCAACTTGGCACTAAAAGCTCTTACATGTCCTCTCCTTGAGCCAACTTGGCATTAATTCCTCTTACATCCCTCCTTACACAAGTCACTTCTTCTTACATCCCTCCTTACACAATGTGCATTTAACATGCACATTGTTCAAAATGTGTCCACTCTCTTTCAATAGCATGTTCACAAGTTGCACAATGCCATTGGTCCTTTTTTAATCCCACATTCATCTTATTCTTCATTCCTCAAACCTTCTCCATTATAAATAGAGGCCTTCTCTATTGATTTGGGATCCACAGGTTCATCCACAATCATTCACAAGTTTATGCAAGGTTATTATAGTCATTTTGAAATCAAAGCATCCATGATTCCATCCAAGTTAGCATAGAATTCATCATCCATAGCTAGGTTATTGGAATTTTTCATCAAGAATCACACATTTCATCCATCAAGCTTATCAAGGAATTGGGAAAGGGATTATTTCCTCATCAAAGAAGCACCAATTCCCCCATCAGATGTTGGTTTGAGCATTAGAATAATATTTCATTAGCTTTTATTTGATATTTTACCTTGTTTTCTTGTTCTTGTGTTTGAATGAATTTCATGGGGAATGTTTGGTTTAAACTTGTTTAAGGACTAATGTTTGATTATTTGTCCACATTTGAGCAGGTCTAGGCAAAACATTCTACATTTGGCACCCACCGTGGGGCCTGGCCCCATTTTTAATATTTTTTCTTGCAAATTTCGTCAACAAGTTCATTCATGAATTCCAATGTAGCGCATCCACTGTCTATTTTAGTGCATTGGTGGTGATTTTTGGCCATCAAAGCCCTATTATAGCACATCCACAACCCAAAACAGTGCATTTACCTCATTTTTCAGCGCATATACAAGATATTTTAGTTCATATACTCTCTATTTTAGCGCATATGCTCTCTGTTTTAGTGCATATACTCTCTGTTTTAGCACATATGCTCTCTATTTTTTTTTCTTTTATAGTCAATCTTAAAATGGCCATATCTTAGTCATACGGAGGTCTTTTTCAAATCTTTTTTTTAAATGAGGTAGAATTACATAAGGTGTGAAATGGTGTAGGTGTTTCTTAACTTTGATAAAGTTAAAATTTTCAAATTTTCACCTAATGTCAAATCACAATGAAACTTGGTCTAAGTTTTAGGGTTTCTATGCTTAATCATTTCTCTAACCCTCATATCTTCTTGTTTCTTGATGTCATCTACATTTGGAGCTTGGATTGTAGGTTTTAAAGGATCATGGAGCATGGAAGTAAAATAAAAAGCATTTGATACTCATTGTAATAGTGTTTTTAAACACTCAAGGGAAAAGAACCTATCATATATTTTCCTTTCATGCTTTAGGACCAAGTAGAATTATTTTGGACATAAAATTAACCTACAACTCAATATTTTTCAAGTTGGTTAAAATAGAACCTTAGACACTTACTAGAATTTTGATTTGGGACTAAAATTGAACAATCAACTTCACACTCAAATATGGTGCTTTAAAAAAAACTCGTTATTTCCTTTGAGGAGTTAAAACGAACTTGTGCTTACTTTGTTTTTGTAATATTCTTTACAAACTAATACCATTCAAATGTGCATGCACTTCTCTCACACTTGACAGTGATCTTGAGAATCAAAAGCATTTTAGTGATATTAGATTGTCTAAAATATTGCCTCCACATTTCAAATTTGGGCTCCTAAAATTGAACAAAATCTTGCTAGTGTGAGAAAGGACATTTTGTGTGTTCTCTCTTTGTTCACGCAAACAAAGATTAATCAAACTACAGATGCACCTACTCACTTCTGTTTACCTTTAGAGGGCCTGCCTTGGTGGGAAAAATTACTCACCCCAAGGGAACGACCCAAGCAGTAATGAGCATAAGCCAAGCTCTTCCAAACTGCTATATAAATTTGTGGTTGTGATGAAAATCGTAAACAATAGCAAGCGGTGCATGATAACTCTCCTCCAATATCTTTATGATGCATAAAGCCCTTGTTCTAAGGGTTGGGAGATCTCTCACAAGGATTTTATCATTACACCCCCTAGACTAGATACCCTTACAATGAATCTTTTTTTAGAATCCAAAATCCCAATAATTGTTGGCGTCAAGAGGTCAGATCTCTAGAGTCATCCCACATATTTGCAGTTCTTTGTAGAGATGAAAAGTTTGTCATGGGAGATTCATTAGAACTAAAGCTTGGTTGACCCGTAAAAATGAGTGTCATGGAGGGGAGTCAGTGTGGTCAAGCTTCTAATCATCTGCTCTGAATAAGCGCAATTGGATTTATCCAACTGTGAATTCAACAAATATTTTATTTTCCATCCTAGGATTGTACAATCTTTGAGTCAGTTAAACAAATTACTTGGACCCAAAATCTTGAAAACAAACATTGAACAATGGTCATCAAAACTTCAAACCCTTTAGAAGAACAAATATCTTTGAAAGAGTCCAATTATTACTACTTGTCCCTAGGGATTTTATCCTTAGAGGCTTCTAGATATTTGGGCCCATATCTCAATTTGTTCTCTTCAAATTCAACCTAGGAAAACTATGCTTTTGATTCTTTGATTTTCACATAATGGACCTTGTGGAATGAAAAGGAGTTGAGACATAGACATTCAGTTTGAAAGTTAAATAGGAAGTGTGGATGTGATAAAAGCAATTCATTAACCAGGAATAAATCAATTAAACCCCACACATGTGCTTGGTATCTTTTGGTCATATGGTTTTCCATGCAAACATTGGTCTTTTGGTTTGAACTACTCTTAGGGAAAAGCATGTTCTTCAATACTGAGGTCTTGTAAACAAGAGTCTCTCTAAGTTCACCTAGGATCAAAATCAACACTTTCATCCATCCTCAAACATCAATCAAAACCCATCTCACAAAAAAATTTTGAACCATTGGAAAAAACCATTCATACTAGACTTTTGGAAAATCCCTCAAATCAAAATCAAAATCATCTTGTTTGACTAAGTGAGTGTAGATGAATCCTTATTCATACACTTAGTGGGAAATTTTATTCCAAGATAACATCCAACATCTTGGGGTTTATAAGTTCATTATCCAAAATCCAAATAAAATCCAAAGTCAACAAATCCAAAAATCCCTAAAGTTTAGCATTGATCCAAAGTTTCTAAAAGTTCAACACCCATATCATTCACCCCTTTCATCCTTCATCTCATCATTGGTCCTAAATCCCTTAGAGGTCAACAAGGTCAAAACACAAGAAAAACATGGAATATAAACTTAATTCATACATCATGAATGGTCTAAATCAACCAAACTATCAAAGTCTTACAATGCCAATTGATTATCAAAACTCAAATTTATACAATCCATACATGGGATCATTATCTCTTACAAACCTCTATGGTATAGCAAATGTGAGTATGCCCAATCTAAATTTTGAAACACCTAACCCTATGGTAGATTTAAATCAAATTCCAAACCTACAAATCTATTAGCCAAACAATCAATGTATGAGTCTTCAACAAAACAACATTATCCCACCAAATCCATACATGCCAAATGTGAATATACCAAGTACAAGTTTACTAAACATGAACGTTTCAAATCCAAACTTGGTAAACTTTGGGATAGATATGTTTGTGAATCATACAAATGTTGTTCGAAGTCCAAACAATATGTTAAAGACTCCATGTATTGATCCAAGTCAAGGTAACACCATGCAAAATCAAAGTTACCTAAATCAAGGCAATGTGATTCTCAATTGCACACACACCAACCACAACGATGTTCTATTTCAACCTATAATGCCAAATCTAAACATCATCCCAAATCATAACATTGTCCAAAATCAATTTTTTCATGATCCCATACAAACACCACAAGTATACATTCCAAATATGCTTGAACAAAAACCAAATCAACTATATCAAGGGTGTCAAGATAAAAATCAACATCAAATTTGGTGAGATAAAATTGCTACACTTACTAAAATAGTTGATTCATTGTGCCAAGAGACTTCTCTACCCCAAAATCAATACACTATTCCATTGGCTAAACCATGTCATCAAAGCATTGAGTTATGTCCACAACCACATCAAGAACAATATCCCCAATGTCAAGAGGTTGGATATCAAGATCAACAACATCAACAAAAAATCCAATCACCATATCTCCAAGATCAATCACAACAAGAATCACCTCAACAAACAAAAATCTCACGAGAGCACAAACTTGAATACACTGCTTTTGGAGATCCAATCGAATCAGTGCTAAGAAAGATACTCGATGCAAAACTCATCACTCTTCCAAAGGTAAGTGCTTTCAACTCTATCCTAATCTTCCCTTGGAATAGGGGTCGATCTTATTGTGAGTATCATAGAGAAAATCTTCATCAAACATCAAATTATATTCCACTCAAAAATATCATCCAAGACCTTATTGATCAAAAAATAATAATTGTTGAGAACAGTGATCAAGTTTCAACCACTAGTGATAGCAGTGACAATCTCTCCACCACAATTGTTGAAAACAATGATCAAGATTTATCCATCAACGAGCACCTTGAAGATGTTTCTACCTCATCCAATGATCAAATCAAGATATATCAAGAGTCACTTTTCAACCATGATCAAAATCCACTAACAATACCCAACAATGATCCAATTCAAGAAATTTTAACATCATATGATCCTATGGTTGAAGACATTGACAGTCGCTCCACCCCAATTATTGAAAACAATGATCAAAATCTATCCATCAATGAGCACCTTGAAGATGTTTCCACCTCATCCAACAATCAAATCAACATACATCAAGAGTCACTTTTTAGTCATGATCAAAACCCCTCAACAATATTCGATAATGATCTATTTCAAGGAGTGTTAGAATTATTTGATCCTATTGACATAATCCATGGTCCATTGACCAATGATCATGTTGATAATGTCTCTACATCACCTAATGAGTTAGAGAACATATCTCAAGAATTTATTCCAAAGCATGATCAACATATTTGACCAAAGTCTAGCAATGGTCCTTTCCAAGACATAGTGACATCCTTTGACCTCATGGTTACAGATACTAAAGGGATCCTCAACTCAACATTTGATCCAAGTCCACTCAAAGATCAAGAGTATATTGAGCCACTTCCCATGCCTAATGAAGATATCCAAGAACCCTTTATAAGCAATCCATCCTTTGAAATTGACCCATGTCAAGAACTGGATCCAAATCATGTCAAAAGCAATTCCAAAATTAATCAAGATCAATAATTTGTATCTCCAAGATACTACAATGATCTAATGGACACTCTCCAATCTATACAAGATGTTGCAAATGATGATCATATACATATAGCATATATTCCTCCATCTACCCATGAGATGCTTACTCCTATTGGACATGTAGATGATCTTCATTCAAAACAAGAGTCTCATACTCTTGATATCATTACTAAGGAACAAGAGTCTCCTACTCTTAACATTTGTACACATGATCAAGATATGGAAAAATTTGGAGAAATATCAGAAATGGGTCATGAAGAAGGCTTCTACAAAAGTTGTGAATTAGAAACATCTTGTGAAGGAATATAAAAAATGAACCATGAGGGAGACTTATACGTGGATAGTGAATCATCAACACCTCTTGAAGAAACATTAAAATCTAATATTTCACAAGATCAAGCCAAAGATATGAATCGGGACGTTATCCCACTTATGGAGGATTCTATCACCTATAAACTCGGATCACTTACCTTTTTTAGGGCAAGGTATCATATCAATGAAGAAGCTATCTCCTTTTAAGATCCACAACAGAGCAGAGAAGGATTAGCACCTTGTTTCCATGGTAAATCATATCCTATTGCAAATAAAATGTTTCAACAGATGAATTATCAAGGCAGAGGGTTAGGCCTACATGAATAGGGTATCCTAGAACCAGTGTAGATTATTGGAAATCCTAAGCATCGAGGTCTTGGTTATTTGACAATTAAGGGATCTAAAAATATCAATGATACCTCTATAATACTGGGGGAAATTTTATCTAGTGCAAACATCAACATAGGGAGCATGAAGAATCCTTATGATGAAACTGATGCTAATACTACAACCAGCCACGCCATGAATCTTCATCCATACGTCACCCCATCCATGAATTGGGACCAACATCAAAATAAGGATGTGAATCAAAGCAAGAAGAATGCCATCAAAGTAAAAGAAGTAGAAAATCATGAAGGACAAATCAAATACAAGTGGATACCAAAGAATACAAAGAAAGATTATCCCTATCAAACTCCATTAGTCAAAGAAACTATGGGGAAAAATTAAAAAGGGAAAAGTATCCATCAAAGATGTCCACAAAGGAAAAATCAGGCTTCTCAAGCAAAATACAAAGTATATCAAGCAGTTGGTCCTAATTCCAAGCACACTTTCGTATCCACCCATCATTGCTTATCTTCCCAATTTTGGAGAGTCAAAGGTTCCAAACTATCAACCAATCCATTTTCTATTCCTAAACACACTCCACCTTCCACGCCTCCACGCATGATATCCAATTCTCACATTGACCATGTATTGGCAGCCACCCTTCATCATAAGGATTCAGAAGGCACTCTATCACGATGTGCACACAAAGACAAAGTTAACTCCAGTATCAACAAAGCATATCAGGAATCTCAAAAGTTGTATTCAAATGCATGTATCTTGGCAAAACAAATTCTTCAGGCAAGATATCGATGACACGTTATGATAAAAACATCTACATCAACACCACCAAGTGATTCAACATGAGCTTAAAGACCTTTCACAGAGAAATCAAAAAATATCAAAAAATATGAAAATCCAAAAAAAAATCAGAAAAAGGATTGCTAATAGTAAAGATAAAAATTTGACCTCTCGTTAAAACCACTATGGTGTCGCTTTGGACAAGTACCATGATGAAAATGGAAAATAGGCATCATGTGTAGAATTGAGCATCTACATGTGCCAGTTCATGTGAAAGCATCTTATCTCATCCATAATAAATCCAACATTCCATCCATCTCATCCATAATAAATCCATTCATCCATGAACCATTTATCCACTCCATTTTCATCCATCTACATCCATAGTCCAATTTATCTTGATCTTGATAAAACTTTAGTGCACACTTTATACTTGCTTAAGGTAAACATCTTGACATGAATCATTTTCATTGATCCTATCCTAGCATTATCTAAGCCATGAAGCATTATCCAAATGAACATTCTTTATTAGAACACCTTATCTTATTGCAAGATAATCCTTGGAATCCTTTGTGTGCTTTCCATATCCATCCATCCACACACCTATCCAAGAATCCACCCATGGCATTCCATACATTGCTAGACACTAGGGGCAAATATTTACATCTTGCTTTGGGAATAAATCTTGATCTATATCTTCCAACTTATGTGGTGATCCAAACATTAGAAAACATAAAATCAAATTGGTCAAAACATTTGTGAGCCAAAATCCAAATTACTTACCCATGGCATATTTTGATGAGAAGATGTTCCGTATGAAGTTTTATCTTTAATTGAACATTGATCCAAACAATAAATATCAATTGCATCTAACGTGTGCTTCAACATCACATCAAATCATCCAAAACCAAATTTTGTTCCAAACCAAGCTTCACAAATTTTGATCAATCAAATCCAATCAATCCATCATCATCTCGGGATATCCTTCCAATTCCTCGTGTTGCTTAACACTATCCTTCCATTGTTGTGTATCCTCAATAATGTTATCATCATCAATCCATCAATTTGATCAATCAACCTTAGCTTGATTTTCAAAAAAATCCCAAAACAGAGCACTGATATCATCACACATATCCATATCATCAAAATCATGTGAAAATCCAAAAACATTCAAAACATATCAAAATCCCAAAACAAGTCAAAAAACTTCAAAAACTTGGTGTCTGAACTACGTCGTCTCTGAGCTTAAAAGTAGGCAAGGCCATTATTGATGGGCCCCCGAGACACAAAATCCAAAAATATTCATAAAATCTCAAAAAACACAAAAACCAAAAAACAGCCTCATAACATTTCAAAAACATCCAAATATTTGAAAAAAATCATCCACCCCATCTCATGATCACTTGAAATAAACATTCACTCATAATAAATCATTGTCACCACAAACCTTTGGTGAAACAATCGTAAACAAGTCTAGCAGGTTACAAGTGAAAAGCTCAATCATCAAGGTCTCAAGTCTAGGTCAATAGGTAAACAAGTTGGTCAACTCTTGGTACTAATAGCCCATCATCCAGTCAATCCCAAATGATCTGATAACATCATGCCCTAGGATGCATCCTTCCTACAATGGACATCAACATCATGCATCACCGTAGTTTAGTCTTGGCTAGAGGTATGAAGGAGATTGGCTTGTTTGTTTACTTGATCTTTGTCTTGTTGACTTATCTTATTGCGCTCATTCCAATGACCTCTTGATGTTGTCTAAACAAAATGATTTATAGAGAAAGGAATGGGGCAACGATCTTTATCTTTCATTTGTTGTGCTTATTGGATGTTCTTGTAATATAACCTTGGTGAATACTTGCTTTATTAGGTATGGAAGGAAGGTGTTTTGAACAGCTTGTTGACTATTACATTGTTAGGTTTTTCCTTTCCATGTTTTGGTCCGAGATGTTTGAAATATCTAAAGTACATCCTAGTAAGGTATTTGTATGTCAGGTGTGAACAGAGATACTCCTATCTGATTACTGAGTCAAATTCCATCGCACCAGGTACAACGCCATCATGGTTATTTATACCTTGATGCATAATTCCTATATGTGTTATCAAAATAAGGTAAGTAAGCTCTTTTAAAATCCCAATATTTTATAAGAAATACATCATCATCACTCACCATCATATCTAATAAAGTCTCAATGACTCATAAACTTGTTAGACTTCTGCATCTTCTTGGAATCAAGGGTTGATCCCTCTCATTCTTCTATCCTCTTTTCACGCTAAAATATTAGTGGATCTAGATTTAGAGGAGTTAATTGATGAAATACTCTTGGAATATGTATGTAGATTTCACAAACAAACTTTGGATTATGTTTGTATTCCCTTCAGATGTGCCAGATGCCACTCTTATGGACATTTAGTAAATGTTTTCTCTTTTTTGTTTACTAATAATTTCCCACACAAAAAGTTTCATTGTTTAGTCGAATCTAGAAAGCCCATTTATAATAAGTTGTCTACCACACTTCAAGTCAGACCAAAGTTGGGGATAGATCTAAAACTTTCCACTAATGGTGATAATTTTTTTCACATTGGTTCTATACTACATTGTGACGTTGGTCTAGGATCAGAGTTTCTATTCATGTCAAGCCGACCTAATGACGAAAATCAATCACATAATATTGTATCTTTTTGTTTTGATGTTATGTTGCTAGATCCTGTTATTATTGATGTAACTCCATAAGATATTGACAATAATGTTAACCAACATAGGATACAAAATCCAATAGATATGTGTTTTGATCCATTTTCCACCATAGAAGGGGGTGAAAAAAAGGTTTGATAAGAATGGGATGAAGGATTTGACAAGGGAAAATAGGGGTGAAAATTTCACACTTGTTGACACTTCACTGGTTAAGGGGAAACATATTTGGTCTACTGTGGTGGGTTCACAGCCCAGATATTCATTTCATTCTCATCATAAAAGTGAGGATGTATGCATTGTTGTAGGATCTAAAGGCTCTAATTTGTCAAGGTTTGGGGACCGCTCATATATGGGTAGCTTTGCTTTATTTTCATTCACAAAGCAATTGGTTGTGATTGATACCTTACAAGGAGAACAAAAGTCACAGGTGGGGGCCCTTAGATCGAGGAAATCCCTCTACAAATTGTAATTATGATTATTATTGTAGACACTCAAAATATCTTGATCGATATCATGCACTCGATTCTAACTAACTAACTTTGATTCTTCCTTGATCATTTCTTTACTAACCAATTAATTGAATAATATTTATTTTATTAATTCATCAAAATTCCTCTTTGATTAAATAAATCAACTTTATTTAATTAAATCCTAATATTTCCTCTTTGATTAAATAAATCAACTTTATTTAATCAAATCCTAATGGCCTTCCTTTAATTAAATAAATCAACTTTATTTAATTAAATCCTAATGTTCTTCATTTGATTAAATAAATCAACTTTATTTAATGTTCTTCATTTAATTGAATAAATCAAATTTATTTAATTAAATTACTAATCTCCCAACTATCCTCTCATTTGATTTAAATAAATCTAAATATCTAAATCAAATGTCAAATCAATCAAATTTCATCTAAGTTAATTAATCATTAATTAACTCCTAACACTAATCCTCCATTCCTCTACCTTTTGCAAGTTGTGCATGTAAATCAATTTATTTGATTTACTAATTATTCTCTTTTCATTCAAATATGGCATATTCTTGGAATATTCCACTTATTTGAATTCTCCCTCCCAAAGGACTTTTGTCCTCCAACTTGGCATTAAAAACTCGTACATGTCCTCTCCTTGAGCCAACTTGGCATTAATTCCTCTTACATCCCTCCTTACACAAGTCACTTCTTCAAATTCAAATTCTACCTACATGCATTTAACATGCACATTGTTCAAAATGTGCTCCACTCTCCTTCATTAGCATGTTGACAAGTGGCACAATGCCATTGGTCCCTTTTTAATCCCGCATTCATCCTATTCTTCATTCTTCAAACCTTTTCCATTATAAATAGAGGCCTTCTCTATTTATTTGGGATCCACAAGTTCATCCACAATCATTCACAAGTTTATGCATGGTTATTATAGTCATTTTGAAATCAAAGCATCCATTATTTCATCCAAGTTAGCATAGAATTCATCATCCATAGCTAGGTTATTGGAATTTTGCATCAAGAATCACACATTTCATCCATCAAGCTTATCAAGGAATTGGGAAAGGGCTTCTTTCCACATCAAAGAAGCACCAATTCCCCCATGGGATGCTGGTTTGAGCATTAGAAAAAGATTTCATTACCTTTTATTTGATATTTTACTTTGTTTTCTTGTTCTTTTGTTTGAATGAATTTCATGGGGAATGTTTGGTTTAAACTTGTTTAAGGACTAATGTTTGATTGTTTGTCCATGTTTGAGCAGGTCTAGGAAAAGCATTCTACAATTATTTCTTTCAATATCCATGGGATTGGAAACCCCTCCAAATAGACTGCTCTGAAACAATTAATGGTAGTTCATCAACCTGATGTTATCTTGATACAAGAAACAAAAGGGAAAGGAAATATGATTACAAGTGATTTATCCTGTTTTTTACTTGATTGGTATTTTCTTTCAATAAACTCCAATGGGCTCTCAAGAGGTTTATCACTAGTTGGAAGAACTCAACTATGGCTCTAGTTGACTCTTATATCTTTGGTAATTGCATTGGCACAAGACTCCTTTGTATGGAAATGGGTTTCCCTCTTGTGGTGGCTAATATATATGGACCCAAACCTAATAAGAAATCATCTTGGGAAAATATTTTTGCTAATGACTTAAAAAATGAAATCCTTATGTTGGGAGGAGATTTAAATTTCACTATTTCCAATGAAGAAGTTTGGGGTGATTTTGCTAGAGTTGATCCTTTGGCTAGTTTTTTCAACATAAATTGGAGGACTCAAAGTTGATTGATCTATCCCCTATAGAGATTGTTCCTACTTGGCGGGATATGTGCATTGGTGTCAAGTGTGTGGCAAAAAGACTTGATAGATTTTTTATTCATGATTCACTATTTCATAAATCTAATAAGATTCACTCTTGGGTAGCCTTGGGTGGTGATTTTGATCATCTCCCCATTCTACTACAAGTTACTAAAGTTGACACAAAACCAACTTCCCCTTTCAAGTTTAACCCCTCACGGATTTTGGATGACGCCTTCAGAAACCTAGTAAAAGTTGAATGGGCTCTCTTTGATGTATCTTCAAATGCTTTAGCTAGTCTTCAACTTGCAAAAAAACTTAAAAAGGTCAAGGTTGCTACTATCAATTGGGCACATAAAAAACATATGGAACAAGAAAATACTCTCACATTGGTGGAGCAAGAACTTGATATTTTTTATGCTTCTAATTTATAAAGTACTTTTGATGAGGCTTCCAAATTAAGGTTGTTGGAGCTAAAATAGAAAAAGAGGAAGATTGATTTAGAGGTACAATGGAGACTAAAAATTTGGGCCCTTTGGTTAGAAAATGGTGATGAAAACACTAAATACTTCCATAACTATGCCAATTATCGTAAAAAAATCACCAAATGGGAAATGTCAAAGGAAGTGTTAGAATTTTGAAAAGCCACAAAACCACGAGCCACATGATCAAACAACGAACAAAGACACCTTCCACACAAGAGATCTGCATATAAAGAATTACTATATTCCTCAACAAGAAAAAGCTACAGAATGCAAGAGACTATCAAAATGTTGGAGTGAAAATGACACTGAGAGGGGGGGGTGAATCAGTGTCTTAACATATTTTACCATTTTTCAGAAAAATAAACCATAGCACATATTTGTCCTCAATATTTCAATGATAAGTGCATTCATGAGTTGAATGTAATCATTCATAAACTAAAATGAGAAATGTAATTGCAAAACAATGAACAATAAAGCATTCTCACATTAAAGCAGTGAAACAATAGATGAACAATGAGACACAAGATTTTTCGAGTGGAAAACCCTCCTAGGGTAGAAAAACCACTCCTAAATTGCTGCCTTTGAGGCTCTTATTTGAAAACCACTGTTAACAATGCCTTATAGGCTAATTTCTGAGCACCAACTCAAGGAGCACCAACCCCTCATTTTGAAACACCAATTTCAAGGAGCGCCAACCCCTTTTTTAGATTACAAAATTACAAATAATATAGAGGATTTCTCTGTTTTCTAGATAAGCTCATAGAACCCCTCACACACTTAATATGTCTAATACCTTAAAGATTCAAAACAATGAATCCCTAAACTATTACATAAATTAAGGTTTTCATAATTACACTCTGCATCATATTTTCAAGCTTTTATTACAAAGCCTTTTTCAACTTTTTCTTGTTTGATACAACAAGTTACACTATCACAAAATCACATCAACAAACTCACAGTGATGAAAACACTGTATTTTATATGAATACAAAGATATAGATCTGCTAAAGAGAAGTCTTCACAGGTGTCATTTTCCAAAGAAACTTTTACCCAACAGGTTGTTGGAACCGTTTTGTTTCAGGATCCCTAAATGTAATGATAGTTGGAGTAAGAATAGAGTATCATTTCAACACAAAACGTATTCAATCACCAAGATCTGAACAATTCCCAAAAGGATAGCCATTTTCATAACACAATGATCATAGGACTAGATCAAACAAACAACTTTTGTAGTTACTTATAATGGAGAAGAAACGGAAATGAAATGCATGATATCCTGTCTGAACCCACCAAATCTTTTCCATCATTTGAGCAGAATGAAACAAAAACTACCATAAAGTCATTTTCCAAAATGAAATAGATAATACCTGTTCATGTTGCATAGAAATCAAAAAGATACCAGATTGATTCGATGCCAATCATTGCAGCTCAGATTTGTAACTCCATCAACTGAAAAGTCACAAACCCTCATTGCAAAAATAATAATAATCTATCAGGGCATCATTTACTTCTTTAGTAACTGAAATGCAGAAAGTCATTTTAGAAATCAAATACAATGACAATAAACCTTCACTGCAAAGTTAGATTGGAAGAATATTTATCAGAGAACCGAACCCATATCTCCACCAAATACCAACAATAAATAAATTTTTCAAAATGCCCATAATGCAGTCAAGAATAACTGAAATCAAAACATGCTTTTCTGACAGAGATAATTGAGAGCCCATTTTTTCTTTTTCTTGATTTGAGCAAAATTAGTAATTGCCATAAATATCAAATGATGGATGTGTTACCAGTTCATGCAGCATGAAAATCAAATAAATACCAGACAGATTTGAAGCCAACAACCATAGTTGATAGATTTATAACTCCCATGAATTCTTTTCACCAATGTCGAGCTTGCATTTGCTCATATTTCATAGACCAACCTGCCATCAAAACGCCTCTAGAGTCGCCCCATATGATATTTATAGCAAAAAGATAAATTACCATGGCGGCAGAATGGCTAGGGTTCCAAACCCATAAACAATGAAAATGCAATATCATTTTTTCCCTAACTTCTCAAAAGCCAAGTCATTCGATGACTTTCTAAAAACATAATGAGATTTGAAGTCCACAAAGAAGATGATAAAACATCATAATGAGATCAAATTTGTTGTCGAAACATTTTACCAAATAAGTCGACACAAATGATGTTACCACATGTGACTTATTGAAGTCAATTTTGATTATGTGACATATGATCAACACAATGTCAATGTGTTTGATGAAAACAACATCGATAGCCACCAAAAATGCAAGCTGACCCCTCAAACATTATCATGACAATGATAAATCAATATCATATGTAAAAAGAAAAAGGCTTTGAATAATAAAGATAAGCACTTGCCTTTGGATGTCGACTATAGAGTCAAGACTTGGGCATAGAAGACTCCAAGTGAAAATGATAAAAATTATATGCCATGTGAACCAAGAAATACCATCAAACAAATGAGTTGCTAGAACCAAAATGAATTCAATGCCTCCAAATAAAGTGAGTTCAGGATGTAACCAGATGGCTTTAGATTCTTTAAGAAAGACATGAGAAAGCTGATCAAACTGAGATACTGAAGCACATCATATCATCATATAAGCCAAGAATGATAAGAACAAATATTCTTCTAGATGACGAAGGACCTGTAGCATGATCATAATCAACACTATCATTCCACTTAAGAAACATATACATCTGCAAAGGAGATATCTAAAAAGAATAGTTATCAAGATCCCATAGATGAACCAACTGTAAACAACTTGAAACAAAGTAAGCTGAAATCTGAAATAGACATCATCAAGAGCCATCAAGAATGTATCATTTCAAGACAATTGAATATTGAATATGGAGAGCATAAAGATCCTGAGAGACCAA
>VDFB02333439.1:0-30881 GCA_007258455.2 Sequoia sempervirens
AAGAGAAGGAGCGAGAATAGAGGAAGAATCTATTCCACACAAGGTGCAAGTGTGAAGAAAAATGTTGTGAAGTTATTATTGATAGTGGGAGCACTGATAATTTGGTGTCAGAAGAGATGGTTGCAAAGTTGAAGCTGAAAAGGGAAAGGCATCCACACCCATATCAAATTGCCTGGTTGCAGAAAGACCACAAAGTTTTGGTCAATAAGTAGTGCTTGGTGAAGTTCAAGATCAGAAGCTATCATGATGAGGTACTCTGTGATATCATCCCCATGGATGCATGTCACATGTTGTTGGGAAGGTCATTGAAGTTTGATAGGCATGTTGTACATGATGGCCATGCAAACACTTATTCCCTGATGAAGGATGGAGTTCGTCATAAGTTGAAACCCCTGAAGAAGGATGAAGAAAAGGTATGCAGTAATGCAAGAATTTGTTTTGTTGATGGAAGGAAATTTTTAGAAGGCATGAAGCATGAGCGTATGTGTTATGCATTGATTCCTAGAATGGATAAGGAAGGTAGTGAGAAGGTACCAGTAGAAGTTTTTGGACTATTGGATTAGTTTCAGGAGATTATTTTTGATAACGTACGTAAGGGTTTACCACCAATGAGGAAGATCTGTCATCAAATTGACTTGATTCCTAGAGCCAGTTTGCCAAATAAGGCAACTCATAGAATGACTCCTACAGAAAATGAGGAGTTGAACAAACAAGTTCAAGATTTGTTGAGAAAGGGTTTGATTCAAGAGAGTCTGAACCCATGTGTAGTACCTACAGTACTAGCACCAAAGAAGGATGGGGAATGGAGGATGTGTACAGACTCTCGAGCCATAAATAAGATAACAATCAAGTACAGATTTCCCTTGCCAAGGATGGATGACCTGATGGACTGTTTGAGTGGAGCTCAGTACTTCACAAAGATAGATCTAAAAATTGGATATCACCAGATCTGAATTCATGAGGGAGATGAATGGAAGAATGCCTTCAAGACCAAAGAGGGCCTATACGAGTGGTTAGTCATGCCTTTTGGGCTAACCAATGCACTGAGCACATTCATAAGGCTCATGAATGAGGTACTGAAAGAGTTTCTAGGAAATTTTGTCTTTATGTACTTAGATGATATTTTAATATTCATTAAGTCCCTAGGTGAGCATTTGATGCATATTCATAGAGTGTTTGAAAAGTTGAGAGAAGAAAAATTGTTGATTAATCTGAAGAAGTGTAGTTTTGTGAAGAAGGAGTTAGTGTACTTGGGGTTTGTTGTCTCGGCAGAAGGTCTCAAGATGGACCTAGAGAAGGTGAAGGCTATTTTGGAATGGCCCACCCCAAGAACTACTGAGGTGAGATCTTTCCATGGTTTGGCCAATTTTTATAGAAAGTTCATTAGGAACTTCAGTAGTATTTGCACACCCCTAACTGAAACAATGAGAGGGCATAGAAAAGAGTTCAAATGGAGCACTGGAGTAGTGAAGAGTTTTGATCTGTTGAAGTAGAAGGTGACAGAGCAACCAGTGTTAGCCCTCCCAAATTTCAATAAGGTGTTTCAAGTGGATTGTGATGCCAGTGGTTGTGCCATTGGAGCAGTGATGAGCCAAGAAGGTAAGCCCATTGCATATTTTAGTAAAAAGTTAAATGATACAAAGAGAAAGTACTTTGTATATGATCGAGAATTTTATGCAATAGTTCAAGCATTAAAGAAATGGAGATAGTATTTGTTACCGAAGGAATTTATTTTGTTTACTGATCATCAAGCATTATAGTATCTGAGTAGTCAGGGAAAATTAAATCAGAGGCATATGAAATGGGTAGAATTTTTGCAGAGTTATACCTTTGTTTTAAAGCATAGGAGTGGCAAGTCAAATAGGGTTGCAAATGCCTTAAGTAGGAGGCAAACATTGTTGATAGAGATGCAGATTGAAGTGGTTGGGTTCAATGAACTCAAGACATTGTATCCTGAAGATCCTAATTTTGCATAAGCTTGGAAAGCTTGCAAGGAGCCTGTTACAGTTGATAGGACGAAGTTGCTGGATTTCATAATCCAGGATGGCATGTTGTTTAGGGAAGTCAATTGTGTATTCCAAGGAGTTCCATGAGGGAGAACTTGATAAAGGAGAAGCACAGTGGAGGAATGGCAGGACATTTTGGTCAGGATAAGACCATTGCCATTATTAGTGAGCATTATTATTGGCCTTAGTTATCACAAGATGTAAAGAAGTTTGTGCAGAGTTGCAGGGTATGTCAAATGGCTAAAGGAGTGAGCCAGATTATTGGGTTGTATCACCCCTTACTTGTACTAGAGAATCCATGGGAGGATATAAGTATGGACTTTGTTCTTTGTTTTCCAAGGACACAAAGAGGGAATGATTTAGTATTTGTGGTAGTTGACAGGTTTTCAAAGATGGCACATTTCATCCCATGCCAGAAGACCCATGATGTAGTCCACATTGTTGACTTGTTCTTCAAAGAGGTGGTGAGGCTACATGGTCTGCCCAAGAGTATAGTCTCAAATCATGACATGAAATTTGTTGGATACTTTTGGAAGACCTTGTGGAAGAAGTTGCAAATAGAGTTGAAGTTCAGTTCTACACACCATCCACAAACGGATGGGTAGACTGAAGTTGTGAATAGAAGTCTAGGGAACCTACTGAGATGCTGGGTAGGAGATAAACCCAAGGGATGGGACTTGATCTTACCCTAGGCAGAATTTTCTTACAACAATTCTATCAACAAAAGTACTGGTAGATCACCATTCTAGATTATGTATGGAGGCAGTCCTAGAACCACTCCAGAATTGAGGAAGATGGACCAAGAGAAGAAGACTAGTGCTGAAGCCGAAGACTTTGCAGAGCACATCAAGAATATACATGAAAAGGTGAGAGAACATATTAACAAGATGAATATGCAGTATAAGGCTAAGGCAGATCAAAAGAGGAGGTATAAGGAGTTTTAGGTTGGTGATGAAGTGATGGTCCACTTGAGGAAAGAAAGGTTTCCAATGGGAACCTATAACAAATTGAAGATGAAGAAGTTTGGTCCCTGTAAAATTGTGAAGAGGCATGAATCAGGGAATGCATATGAGGTAGAGTTGCTGGATGGAGTCAATATTTCCCCTGTGTTCAATATTTCAGATTTGATAGATTATCATGAAGGTGGCATAAAGGAAATACCAGTGATAGAATAGTATGGAATCCAGCACCTACTTCAGAGAAGGAGGAGATTGAAGAAATCTTGGATAGCCATGTGGGAAGGAGTACTAGAAACAAGCAATATGAAGAATATTTAGTGAAGTGGAGAGGAAGGCCTATCGAAGATTCATCTTACTGTCTAAGGTAGAGGTTGACCGCTTGGGTTTTCTCAACCATTTGAGATGTGACGGGCTACTTCTCAAATTACCTGGGTGTCTGATGTAAGAGCATCCAGTGGTGTGAGGGAAATCTTGCATCACCCAAAAATATGTTTTCCATTTATGTTCCTGTTGTTTTCTTTCTGTAGATGTTTTTGCATTTCTAGATACCCTTTTCGTCGAATAATAGTTTCCAACTTTTAGAACTGCTTTTCTACTTTTTTGCTCCGCTGCTATTTTTAATAGGTGTGAATTTGAAGGCGTGGAAAGACAAAAATTTATGGGAAGGTTCAAGATGAAAAAATAAGCACTTGGCAGAAGAATCAAGTTAGGATCATTCACGGTTTGAAAGTTATTCAAGTTCTAGTTTCTGCTTTTTGCCCTGAAAAACCTTCTGAATCCAGTTTGAAGCACTAAATGGTTCCGGATGGGCCCAAAAATTTGTAGAAATGCCAAAGTAGTCAACCATAGGCCTACCTTGTGGAACGTCATCTTTTTGAGAGCTTTCTGAAAAGTTATTATCATTGAAGATCCGATGGTCGGATTAAAAGTTATGGCTGCCAGAAGTTGGTGCATATTTTAGAAATGTGCTAATTTTCAAATGCGAATTTAAATTTGAATTTCAAATTATAATTTTGGTACTAAACCGCCAAAACTCATATCTCGAATGTTGTTTTTGGTTCCAAACTGAAAAAGGGCTATTTATGGGCTAGTTTCTAATTTTTTGAGTAACTTTTTGGGGAAAGAGTTCGCATGCTACGAAAAGGGGATTTTCTATAATTCTATAAAAAAAATTCCTGAAACTTTTGTAGCTTGCATGTATCTCAGAGCTCGAGGATTTGAGATCCTCTGCATGTAAGAATTCCATATTTTTTTAATAAAATATTATTCTCTATTTTGTGAGTGTTATTTGGTGTCTCGAGTTTGCTCCCTCATCACATTCTAACAACTCTTAGTTGAGGCTAAAATAAGTAAAAACTAAAAATGTGCATCTAACTTCAAATACCTATATATCAGTGTACATTTTAGTTTGCATGAACATATGTAGAAATTGCATGCCCTAAATGCATTTGTAGGAATCTATTGTGTACATATATACACACACAAAAATAGTGTGTGTGAATGTATGTATGTGGAATTACATATAGAGAATAGGTATATTGTCTACCACTCTAATAAATATAGAGACCAATGTTTAATATTGCACTTAATATATAGCCTACCATACATATGAATGTTATGTGAATCTAATTTCACAAACTTACATAACTACACATACAAAAAATAATATGAAACACATCAAAACACGGCCTACTCTCAACCCTACCATATTGGGTCATGGAGCCTCATGGGTTCTCACCAAACCCCCGAGCAAGAACATACATTTTCCACCACTATGGTCAATGGTGAAACCAATGTTGCTTGATACACCTAATATAGAGCCTATCATTCTAATACTTCCTTTTTGAGTCTAAAAGAAATAATAGACAAGCCTTGGCAACTACCATCATGCATTAGATGCGTATGTAGGAATTTCTTGCTTGGAAACATACACACTAAAAAAGTATGTGTAGAAATGTATGTGTCATTAGATGTAGACAATATACATATATAGATGAATGGAAACTTATAGATATACATACATACTTATACATGTGTTGAATAGGGCAATCAAACTTCAAAATTCATAGAAGCTTGCAATTCTGGCTCATAGCTCTGATAGCAGGTAAAGCCACAAAAGAATGCCCAACAATGCCTTATTGAAAATTGTGAAGACTTTCGCTACCTCTTCTGATGTTTTAAATGGAAGGTGCTATTACAACCATACCACTACATGGAAACCATACAAAAATTAATGTTGATGCTAGAAGGGTGAGCTTCTATGAAGGTGCAAGTTTGATCATCTATTGTGAAGTTTCTATGAAGGTGGTTGGAGGTTATTTTGTGTTTTTTTCATGGGGCAATAATTCCAAAAGAAATACAAAAGTCTTGGTAATGGCACAATTGATCGAAGTGATGGAAAATTTATGTCCCCTATGTGCAGATATGAATATATGTCATAGTAGATGCAAACAGCATTGATTCCATAAGGCATTGTTGATTTTTCTTCTCAAGCTTAGGGTATACTATTTCATTTTTGATAAGGTACTATTGAAAAGGCTATATTGTTTCATTTTAGATAAGGTACTATTGAGAAAAGACTATATTTTTGCATGGGTTTGTTACTATGATTTTTTCTTTGATGTCACCATTGATCACTGTGTTGGATTATAATGTATTTCCCCTATTTGAAGATATGTATGTATTTCATACTAAATGCAAAAAAATTGATACATAGTGTTCCCTATGTTTATTCTATTGGGGAATTCTTTGAATGATAAGCTATATTTTAAGTGTTATAATGAACATTGATGCCACCATTGATCTAACTTTAGGAACTCACATGTAGCAGCAATATACTCTACACTCAACCAACACAAGAAGATTAAAACTAAAAAAATCAAATGAAAAAATTATGGAAACCTCTAGTTGTGTGGTTGTCCCCTATTGTGTGAACATTGGCAATAATTTTCATCAGCGTTCCTCGTTTTTCACCCTTCTGGTGCCCAAATTTTGGTCAAGGAAAAGGTGGCATATTTTTTTATTTTTAAATTAAAATCATTTGGCACATCAATTGATGCAGAAGCATCCTTGGTTCTTGGAAATCTTGCATCAACCAAAAATATTTTCAGTTTAGTTAGTTCTTGTTTCAGTTCTTGTTCAGTTGGCAGATTCAACATTTCATCATATTTTCTCACTAGACCTTGTGGATCTACACTTTCATCGTAGACATGTTCTTTTTCCTTATTCCAAGATTTTAGATTGATTGGATCCTTTTCTGGTAAGTTATTTCTTATGGATTTATGTGGCAATTTCCTAAATGGACACCGAAATAATTTCAAACTGAATGGCTAGTTCGATCACATATGGATCTTTCCCCTATTTTGTTGATCTTGATGGTGTGATTTGAATTGTTCTATGGAGTTTACCCTACCTTAATTTAGGTCCACACTTCATCCTATGCATCCATTGAGGATTCATTCAAATTTGACGCCAACCTATTCATGTACATATTAGATTTTCCTTCATCGGAGATTGTAACAATCTTTGGCTAATGTGGATGATTCAAGATCTCAAGACATGATATAAAACATTGTAATATATCATTAGGAAAGTATATTTGAGAAATATAATACTTGATCTATAATATTTTCACTCACAATAAGGAGAATATAGGAAGATGGTATTTTTAGCATATTGTATGAGGCCTATGAGCCAAATCTATAAGCCCAAATGTTTTCGGTTGTTTGTAATTGCATTTTCTGATAATAAGAATGTTTGAATCTACATTTTATTCCATATTCTATGTTTCTTTCATTGTGTAACTCTTGCTACACGGGTCCAAACCATTCCCTTTGAGGAACCTCCTATCATGGCTACACTAGATTGGTATCAGAGTGAGATTAAAGTTTCGTAAGAGATTGTCAGAGTTTGTGAAGTCCTGTTGAAGATTTGTTGTGGGGTAGCAAATGGAGGATCTGACCTACAACTGCAAAGGACTTGTGTAAAGATGACAGGAGGAAGAAATGTTAGAGGAAATGAAGCACATGGAAATGTAGATCTGACTATAATGGAGATGTTGAGAGGAATTTCTTCCAGATTAGATGCAATCGAAATGACCCGGAGGAGAGGTCAACTAGTTGATGATGTGAGTGATGAAGAGGTAGAAGTACAAGAATAAAGGGAAAGAGAAGAACAACCTGGCTTGGATCAGGAAGAAGAAAGGTTCATAAGATCCATAACTACAGTGAATACTAGACCACATTTCAATCCACCGAATTATAATGGTAAGTCAAGTTTGGATGAATTACTTGATTGGATAATGAAGATGGAAAAATATTTTGATTTGAAGGTATCACTAAAGACAAGAAGGTGAAATTTTCTTGTACAAATTTGAAAGGACATGCATCCCTTTGGTGGGAATATTTGCAGATAGATAGACAAAGAAGAGGAAAGGAGAAGATAAAATCATGGGATCAGATGGTGAATAAGTTGAAGATGAATTTTATTCCAGTAGATTATCAGATTAGTTTTTTCTAGAAGTTGTAGAATTTGAAGCAAAAGGAGTTAAATGTGACAGAGTATACTAAGGAGTTCTTTAAGTTGAATATCAAATCCAGACATTCAAAGGATAAGGTTGAACAAGTAGCTAAATATTTGAATGGTTTGAAGCCGTTTATATAGGATGCTATTAGTTTGATCAATTTGTTGAATGTGGAGGAGGCATATCAATGTGCCCTAAAAGTAGAAGAGAAACTGAATAAAAGACATGGGAAGAGATAGAGAGGAAGAGGTGGAAGATTCCAAAGAGAAAGATTTTTTACTTGAGGAAGGGCAACATTTGCAAATTTGAATAAAGATAAGGAAGTCAGTAAGAATGATAATTCATACCATATAGATGATGGAAACTCTTGCCAGAGAGGAGGATATGGTGGCTACCAGAATGAAGGTTATAGAAAAGATGATAGAGGATAGGAGAAAATATTATTCAAGGGAACTTGTTTTAAGTGTGGTGGAGAAGGACATAGAGCATTTGAATGTAATCAAGGAGAGACAAGAAGAAAGATAGAGAAAATTAGAAGGGAAACCTTTGTTGAGGAATATCATGCCAGATCATCTAATAAACCAGAAAGAGAAATTTTGGTGAACAAAAGAGTATTATGTCAAAGTGAGATGGAGGAGGAACCATTGTAGAGAAATAATTTGTTTCAAACTAGATGCAAGTTAGCTGGTAAATATTTCAAGGTGGCTATTGATAGTGGAAGCTCTTAGAACCTGGTTTATGAAGAAATGGTGATGAAATTGAAGCTGGAAAGATTGAAACACTTGAAACTCTATCAAATAGCATGGATTCAAGATGAGCATAAGGTATAGGCAAGTTAACAATGTTTGGTGAAATTGAGATAGGAAATTACCATGATGAAGTTTTGTGTGATATCATGCCTATGGATGTATGCCATGTTTTGTTCGGAAGGCCTTGGAAGTATGATAGACAGGCTATTCATGATGGAAAGAATAACACATGTACCATTGTTGGTAATGGGATGAAGAAGACTTTGTTACCATTGCAGGATGTTCATAAGGTTGTGTGTTTTTAAAAATGCTAGAATTTTTTTGGTTGATGGAAGGAGATTTTTGGATGGACTAAGACATGAGAACATGTGCTATTCCTTGGTTCCTAAGAAGACTGAAGACTTGAAGCATTTAGAAGAACAACCAGAAGAGATAAAGGAGATGCTCGAAGAATATGAGGAGATCATTTCACAATAATGTACCTTATGGATTACTACCTGTAAGGAGTATAAGTCATTGCATGAACCTAATTCCTAGAGCTAGTTTACCTAATAAAGAAGCACACTAGATGACACCTACAAAGAATGAAGAGTTGAATACACAAGTATAAGAATTTTTGAGGAAGGGTTTGATCAGAGAAAGCTTAAGTCCTTGAGTAGTATCTGTTGTGTTGGCACCTAAGAAGGATGTAGAATTGAGGATGTGTATAGAATCTAGAAGCATAAACAAGATTATAGTGAAGTATAGATTTCCTTTGCCATGAATGGATGGAATTATGGATTGTTTGAGTGGAGCTAAATACTTTACAAAGATAGATTTGAAGAGTGTATATCATCAGATCATAATGAAAGAAGGGGATGAGTGGAAGACAATGTTCAAGAGAAATGAAGGATTGTATGAGTGGTTGTTGATGCCTTTTGGACTAACAAATGCATTGAGTAATTTCATGAGGTTGATGAATGAGGTATTGAAGAAATTCTTGGGTATGTTTGTGATTGTTTATTTGGATGACATCTTGATTTTCAGTAAGACTAGGAAGGAACATTTGTTTCATATAAGACAAGTTTTGCAAAGGTTGAGAGAAGAGTAGTAGTTGATAAACATTAAGAAATGTAGTTTCATGAACGAAGAATTGGTATATTTGGGATTTGTGATATTTGTGGATGGATTGAAGATGGATCCTAAGAATGTAAGAGCAATTGTTGAATGACCTACACCAGAAAGTATTGGAGAGGAAAGATAATTTCATGGATTGGCTAGTTTATATCGAAAGTTCATTAGGAATTTTAGTTTTATTTGCAGTCCTATCACAAAAATAATGAGAGGGGATAAAAATGATTTTAGGTGGACATCTAGAGAAAACCAAAGTTTGGAGTTTTTGAAATAGAAGGTGACTAAGAAGCCTGTGTTGGCTTTACCAAAATTTAGTAAGGTATTTCAAGTAGACTGTGATGTAAGTGGGAATGCAATTGGGGCAGTATTAAGTGAAGAAGGAAGACCAATAGCTTATTTTAGTGAGAAATTGAATAATGCTAGGAGAAGATATTCAGTGTATGATCAAGAGTTTTATGCCATAGTTCAAGCCTTGAAGAATTGGAGACATTAATTGTTACCTAAGAAGTTTTTGTTGTATATGAATCATCAAGCATTGTAGTATTTGAATAGTCAGGGTATGTTGAATCAGAGACATATGAGATGGGTAGAATTCATAAAAATTTATACTTTTTTTTTGAAACATAGGAGTGGAAAGTCAAATAGAGTTGTTGATGCTTTGAGTAGGATAATGAATTTACTGAAAGAGATGAGAGTGGAGGTATTAGGATTTGATGAATTGAATAACTTGTATGAGGAAGACCCTAATTTTGCATAACCTTAGAAATCTTGTAAAGAACTAATCTTGGAGAATAGGTGTCAATGTTTGGATTATTTCATTTAGGAGGATATTTTTTTTAGAGGAAATTAGTTGTGTATACCCTAGAGTTCAATAAGGGATAGCTTGGTAAAAGAAAAACATAGTGGAGGATTGGCTCGGTAAAAGAAAAACATAATGGAGGATTGGAAAGACACTTTGGAGTTGACAAGATAGTAGCATTGGCAAGTGAGAATTAATTTTGGCCACAGATTCATAAGGATGTTAGGAAATTTGTGCAAAGTTGTAGAATTTATCAAGTTGCAAAAGGGAGTAATTATAATGTGGGATTGTATAAGCCTTTGAGAGTTCCGAAGAGACCTTGGGACGATATCAACATGGATTACATACTTGGTTTACCGAAGACACGAAGGGGTAATGATTCTATATTTGTGGTAGTGGATCAATTTTCTTAAATGGAGAATTTCACACCTTGTAAGAAGAAAACAACTACACTCCATGTAGCATACTTTTTTTTCAAGAAAATGGTTAGATTGCATGTATTACCTAGGATTCTTGTTTCAAATAGAGACACAAAGTTTGTTGGTTACTTTTGGAGGATAGTTAGGAAGAAGTTAAAGATGGATTTAAAGTTCAATTCTACTTTTCAATCACAGAATGATGGATAGAAAGAGGTAGTAAACAAGAGTTTGGGAAATTTGCTGAGATATTTGGTTGGAGAGAAGACCGAAAGATGGGATTCAATCCTTGCACAAGCAAATTTTTCATAAAATAATTAAGTGAATAGGAGTACCAAAAAGACACCTTTTGAGATTGTTACAAGAGCTCATCCTAGAGGAATATCATAATTGTGAGACATCAATAAGAAAGACAAAAGGAGTGTAAAAGAAAAGGAATTTGTAGAACATATGAAGATAGTGCATACTTGGGGCGGGGGCCCTAGCTCGGTTGGCTAAGTAATTCCGTTGCGGCTCTGCTGGTCACGAGTTCTAGTCTCCCCCGTCCTGTGGTACCGGAGGGTGTGTCGCGCCAGCGCCACCGGTCACGTTAAAAAGTTTACCAGGCGTACTGCAGTTTATAGGGGGTCGTGCTACCCGATTCCTGCAGTCTAAAAAAAAAAGATAGTGCATACTTAAGTAAAGTAAAATTTGGAGGATATGAACCCGTGATAAGTATAAGGAGCAAGTAGATGAAAGAGGGGAGACACAAAAGTTTGAAGTTGGAGATATGGTGTATGTTGAGAAAGGAAATATTTCTAGTGCTTTATACAATAAAAATTCCCAAGATAGGGAAGTTTGGACCTTGTAAGATTCTAGGGAATTTTGATTCATGAAATGCATATGAAGTGGAGTTACTGAATGGAGTGGGTACACCACTTATATTCAACATTATAGATCTACATCAGTAGCATGAAGTATAATTTAGTAGAGACTATAAAGATGAAATGGAGAAGTAGTTTCCTAAACAACAATCAAATGAAATAGAAGAGATTTTGGATACTAGAGATGGGAGGAAAACATGTAGAAGATAGTACAAAGAATACCTTTTGAATGGAAAGGAAGAACAATGGAGGATTCTTCTTGGATTTTTTAGGTTGAGGTAGACCATCTTTGTTTCCCTTTACCCCCAAAAAATTGAGGGACTCACATTTCAATCAACCCCAGATGTCTGATGTAGGAGCATCCTTAGTTATTGGAAATCTTGCATCAACCAAAAATATTTTCACTTCAATTTTTTCTTGTTTAGTTGGAAGATTCAACATTTCATTATATTTTCTCACCAAACCCTATGGATCTACTCTTGCATCATAGAAATGTTTTTTTTTCCTTATTCCAAGATTTCAGATCGAATGGATCTTTTTTCAGAAAGTTATCACTTTTGGATTTATGTAGAAGTTTTCTGAACCAACATCAGAATAATTTCAAACCTAATGGCTAGTTCGATCACTTGAGGATCTTTCTCATGCCTTGTAGATCTTGATGGTGTGATTCAAATTGTTCCATGGAGTGTCCTTGACCTAAATTTAGGTCCACACTTCATCCAATTGATCGACTAAGGAGTAATTCAAATTTGAGGTTGACTTATTCATGCACACATTAAATTTTCCTTCATCGAAGATTGTAATAATCTTTGGTCGACACAGATGATTCAAAATCTCAAGAAATGATATAAAACATTGTAATCGATCATTAGGAAAGTCGATTTCAAAAATATAAGATTTAATTTGTAATATTTTCACTCGCATTAAGGAGCATATGGGAAGAAGATATTTTAACCATGTTGTATTAGGCTTGTGAGTCGAATCTATAAGCCCAGATGTTCTTGGCTATTTTATTTTCATTTTCTAATAATACGAATGTTTGAATTTGTATTTTCCTCCATATTTTGTGTTGCTCTCATTGTGTAACTCTAGTTGAATGGTTTGGACAGTTCTCTTTGAGGATCCTCCTATCATGGCTACACCATCAATAGAGAAGGCCGATGAAATTAAATGTTGGTTAGCATCAACATGAATTATTTTATGGTTTCTATATGGTGACAATTTTTTTAAAGTAATAAAATAGTCCATGTTCTTGAAGGATGGTTGTTATTTTTCCAGACCTCAATAAGGATTTCCTACAATGGGAGGTTGTATATTAAGTGTCAGATGAAACATTGGTGAATCCTTATTGAGGCCTAGAAAAATAACAACTATCCTTGAAGCCATACAAAAACAAACAACAATGCCATATCAAGAAGAAAATGAACTATTTTATTAATTTTCAACCATTCTCACTACACAAAAACCATAGATCAAATAATTTATTTGAGGTCAAAGAACAACAATCAATAATTTATTTATGGAGAATAGCATAAACTATTTTATTACTTTAACAAACAAAAACAATTTCAATAAATTCACTATGTTTCTCTCGAATAGGGAAACTACAAATGTCAATTGAAACATATGTACTCATTCTTTTGTCAACTATTGTGAAAATTTTGGATAAATGAACATAGGGACAAGCCATTCCAAGTAGCAATAATTTTTTGTGGAGAAGTTGAAGTATAGGCCTACAAAAAAATAGTAATTATCTTATGAAAAGAATAAGCATAGGAAGGAGTATATATGAATGCTCTCTGGATATCATTTCACATGCTTACATATCTGCACATAGGGATGAATGTTTTCTATCTCTAATTTCACAAACATACATATTTGAACATAAGGAAAGTAAAATGAACAACAACGAAAGAACACCTACTCTCCACCCTACCTTATTGGGTCATGGAGCCACATAGGCTCTCACCAAACCCCTGAGCAAGAACATACATTTCCCACCACTGTGATCAATGGTGAAACTAATTTTTTTTATTACACTTAATATAAATCCTATTATTGTAAGGATGCCTCTTTGAGGATGAAATAAATAACAACTATCTTCCCAAAACAATAAGCATGGGGAGGAGTATATATCAATGTTGTCTACATTTATTCACATACATACATTTCTACACACAAGAAAAGAAGAATGGAACACTACAAAAAGACACGTACTTTTTTGTGTGTATATATTTCCAAGCAACAGATTCTTACATATGCATCCAACACATGGAATACATATATTTTCAATTGAAAAACAAAATATACATTGATATATATGTATCTGAAGTTAAATGTACATATATATGCATTGTTGAGTGTTGTTTAATAGCTTCAAAAATATTATTTCATCTATGATTTCCATGTGGTGGAAATTGTTGGAAAGCGATAAAAGAGTCTACATATATACACTTACAAAGGAAGATCTATATAGATATATATGCATCTAAATTTTTTAGTATGAATAACTTACACATATATATCATAGGTGGATTTCAAACATATGAATGTTTTTCATCTAATGTTAAGAAACCTCTGAGGATCTACACATAGGAAATATAAAAGAGTGAAACCCCACAAAAAAATGGGAGGCCCTAATCTCAACCCTACCATGGTAGGTCATTGAGCCTCATGGGCTGTCAGCTTGAAAACTCTCGAGCAGAGCATGCATAAGCCCACTCTCTAATCAATGGGTGAAATCAATGTTCCTTATTACATGATACCACAACCCATCATTCTAACAACTCCTTTTTGTGAGGTAAAGAAATAATAACTAAAAGAGTTCATTTAACTTCATATTCCCCAAATAATAAACATATTAGCCAGTATATATGAATGTTGTACATACATATCTACACAAGTAAAGAAATGAAAGCATATACATTTTTGGGTTTTATATATTTCCAAGCAACGAGGTTCCCTACATAGGCATCTAGCAAAATGGAATACATATATGTAGTTGTGAAACAAAAGATACATACATACATACATATATATATATATATATATATATATATATATATATATATCTCTGCCTATATATATATATATATATATATATATATATATATATATATATATATATATATATATATATATATATATATATATATATATAAAGTTAGATGAACATATATATCTGTCGTTGATTGTTGTTGAATAACTGGAAAATTTTATTTCATTTATTGTTTCCATGTAGTGGCAAATAGTTGCAAATCAATAAAATAGTCCACATATACAACCACAATAAGTAACAAAAAAATACACATATACGACCACAATAATAGTTAGCATTCTAAAGTCACCAAAGCAATTAAAAAGTTTATTTTATTTTCAATAAGGCATTGTTGATTGATGTTATGTAGCTTCAAGTTCCATGAATATTGGGAGCCACCACTATGACAAGTTTTTTTCCAAACAACATACATAAATATCCACACCTAAACTTGTCAACAGATGCAAGAACAAATATAGATAAGTTTAAATCTAGATATATATGTTTGTTTCCTTAGCAGAGGAATTAAACATTGCTTGGCATAGCTTGTGATGGAAAAATTACTTCATGTATGGGTTGCATATATTGCTTGATAGTTTACAATATAATAGAGTTGCATTCAAAACATAGTAAGTAATTAAACAATTTATGTTATTTTCAATAAGGCATTGTTTAGTGTTGAGTTGTAGCTTAAGCTGCAAAACATACATAGTTATCCACACCTATACTTGTCAATGCATGTAAGAATATATATATATATATATATATATATATATATATATATATATATATATGTATGTATGTATGTATAAGTTTAAATGTAATTACATTTATCAACAAGTATAAATGTAGATATATATATATATATATATATATATATATATATATATATATATATATATATATATATATATATATATATATATATATATATATATATATATATATATATATATATATATATATATATATATATATATATATATATATATGTGTGTGTGTGTGTGTGTGTTATATGCATCTTCATTTATATACATATATGTGTAACATGAATTTATGAATGGAGAGCTAGGACCAATATATTGAACATTCAACCAACATTAGATGGTTAAAAGCACAATCATGAGATTGAAATAAGTGTGGGTTCAAGGGAACGAAGATTATAGCCAATAACCATATGATATCCATACACAATGACTTTATGAATAGACATTCCAAAGAAATAGAGAGAACATTTAAGTAGCATTAGAAGATTATAATGGACATATATGAGAATATTCCGCACTAATCCATTAGGAGAATTTTAAAGCCACAAAATCAAATGTCAAAATTTTGATTACATTCTACATTTTAATCATTGCAATGACAAATTTTAATAGCTTGGACTGAACCAAAAACACAAAATAATTGTGCAGTGGGTAGACCACAATCATGATTGAACAACACAAGAAATATTATAACAATTACATCTTGTATTTGAACCATATGCAACTATGAAACACCAACATTACATCCAACAACAATTGTGGAGAGATAAAAGTGTGTGGCAATCATAACAGACAAGAAGCAAACAACTATAGTGATATATAAAACTAGACATATTTATATATAGATAAACACATGACCTCATAGATACATGTGGAAAATGCATACACACACATACACATTGAAACATACATATAAGCTATCATATTTGCATGCACATGCACATACACATACAAATGCATTACAAATGCATATAGATCTACATAGATCTATATCGAGATGTTGTATGCACTCAAAAAATAATTGTCAAGGAAATAGTGAAATATATTTAAATTGATGCATTTTGTTATATTGCATGTCTCTTATAGCAATGGAAGACAATGCAGGAAAAGTGTGAAGACTCAACAAAAAATATACGAAATTTCCCTAAATGCCTAACAACTGTGGCTGATTGTGATTTCCAGTATTTGTTATAGCTAAAGATGCAAGCCCACATGGGTGACATTTGGGCCACTACTTTTAATGAGGCTACAACAAGATTGTCATGGATTCCAGCTAAATAGCTTTATATGTTGCAATATGAGTCTTTTGGTATAATGATTGCTCAATATGTTATCAACGGTGTCACCTACACTTCTTTTGTTTTCACTTGTAGATTTGGTCAACTAATCCCAAGCAATGAGATGTTGAGAACTGCAGCATGACTCTAAAAGGAGAACATGACTCTAGAAGAAAATTTTATTGAAAGAGGTACCACAAAATGAACCAATTATTGGCATCTGATATGCAGGCACATAGATAAGTATACATGGTTACAAGATCACATTGACTTCAAAATTGCATATAATAGATGAATATGAAAGGAGGGAAAATTTGAGCAAGAAGCAAAAAAAAAAGATTTTTACTGAATATAAACAAGGAAGAACATGGCAATGTTGAGACATCTCAAAACTGGAACCATATTTTCCTAACACATAAGGTACTCCCAAATGGCTACCAAATTAAAATGTAAAGAACACATAAATAGCTCAAATATAAATAAGTTAGACTATATATCATAAGGACCACTAATTGAAACAAATCATTTTCATAGTTCATTAAATGCACATGCCAAAGAGACAATATAGTTATTAGCAACAAAAAGGAAATAAGGAACAAACTTACAACATTGGTACTAGAGGGTTGTCCAGTAGCCTGGGGAGAGCTAGAGTCCATTGACATTGTTGGGGCTACTCTTAAAAAAATTGAGAGCTGCAATGCCAGCGGCTGACTACAAGCTCTATGCCACAACAACACAAGGGTCAAATATTCAATTAAAGCAACAAAGGCTAACAGGATTTATTCCCAATTTTTTGTTTCAAATTTATTATGTTTCAAATTTTTTGTAGAGACATTAACAATGTGATGGAAAGCAAATAATATAAAAAGGGAACATTTCGAAAACCCTTTGTAGATCATTTTGAAAATAGTCTATGTTCTGGTAAAACAACCAACCAAGAATATACACTGCCCATCTCTGTGATCAATGGTGATATTAATGTTACATATAACACTTACAATACAACTTATCATTCCAATAATGTCCCAACAAAATAAGCATAGGGATTAGTATGTATCAATTTTGTTTGCATCTACTATGACATACATGCATATCTACACATAGAGCAAATGCATTGTCCATCACTGCAATCAATGGTGGCATCAATGTTCCATATAACACTTAAAATATAGCTTATCATTCCAAGAATGTCTCAATATGTATCAATTTTGTTTCCATCTACTATGGCATACATACATATATGTAGATAGGTGAAATAAAGTGAAACACAAAAAAATAAGGCATTGTTCATCATTGTGATCATTGTGACATCAATGTTCCATATAACATTTAAAATACAACCTATCATTCCCTACATGCATATATGTATGTATCTATTTTTTTGTAGTGATGACTGCAATGAAATAAAATAGTTAATGTTATACAGTCTATGTTGTTTTCCATAAGGTGTTGATGGTTATTTTTCTCTAGATTTGGCTATATTGTTTCATTTTAGATAAGGTACTTTTGGGAAAAATATTTTTTTTGTGTGCATGGGTTTGTTACTATGAATTCTTCTCTTTTGTGCGGGTTTTCCATTTGGGTCATTGTTGAAACCAATATTTTTCATTTATGGTTCACATTTTTTTGGCAATTTACTATGAATTCCATTGTTGTCTACGACACTATTGAAGTCAATATTGTTTCATTTATGGTTTGTGTGTGGTGCAGATTGTTTCTATATTAAGTGCAATAAGGAACATTGGTTTTACTAATGATCACACTGGTGGAGAATGTATGTACTTGCTCAGGTGTTTGGTGACAGTCTATCAGGCTCCATGACACAATATGGTAGGATGGAGAGAATCCCTTCTTTTGTTCTATTTCATTTTTTATGGGAAAATTTATCAAAGAAGATACTTCTGTATTGCTATTGTGACCATCACCCCATGGAAAAAACAAAAATTAATCTCCAACCACCTTCACAGAAGCTCAAGAATAGGTGATTGAACTTGCACCTTCATAGAAGCTCACTATTGTGGCATCAACATTAATTGTTGCATGGTTTCCATGTAGTGGTGATGGTTGTACAAAAGCTCACCATTGTGGCATCAACATTAATTAGTGTATTTTTTTTGTGTAGTGGTGATGGTTGTAATAACATCTACCATTTTAAACCTCATAGAACATAGTGAAATTCTGCATAATTTTCCATAAGGCATTGTTGGGTGTTATTCTATGGCTTTTCCTACTATCAAAGCTCTGAGCCAAGATGGTCAACTTTTATAAAGGCACAAGTTCAATCGCCCTATTCAACACATGTATCAGTATTTGCAACTCTTCTTATATATACTTGTTGACATGTTTGTTTGCATGTATACATCTACATATGCATATGCATAAACATATATGAATGCAATTAAATTTTTTGAGTGCATACAACATGTTCATACAAATGTGTGTAGATATGTGTATCTATAATGCATTTGTATGCATATATGCATGGAGTAGTATTTCTAAAGCCACAAGACAACAACCACCAATGCCTTATTGAGAATAACATGAACTATTTTCATACTTTGCAACCATCGCCACTACACAAAAAACATACAACAATTAATGTTGATGCCAACAACCATTTTAATTTCACTGGCCTTCTCTATTAGGTTGCCAAACTATATTAAGTGCAATAAGAAACATTGGTTTCACCATTGGTGATAGTGGTTACCAATGTATCCTTTTGCTTGGTTTACATTTGGTGGTGATCGTTTTGCATGGGTTTGTTACTATGAATTTTTGTGTGTTGTGGATTTTTCCATCTGGGTTGTTGTTGTAACCAATATTGCTTCATTTATGGCCTTTGTTTTCTAGTGATGGTTGCAATGCAATAAAAATAGTTAATGTTATACAATTTATGTTGTTTTTCCTTCTTTTGTTGTGTACCATTTAATTTTCCCTATGTGCAGATATGTATATTTGTGAAATGAGATGTAGAAAACATTCATATGTATGATAGCTTATATATTAAGTCTAATAAAAAACATTGATATCACCATTGAATACACTTGTGCACAATGTATGTAGGCCTTCCAGAAAATAAAATAAATAGTTTTAATATTATTTCATTTATCACATTCATTTTTATGGTGATGGTTGCAACGTAATAAAATAGTTAATGTTATATAGTTTATGATGTTTTTCCTTCTTTTGTTGTGTGCCATTTAATTTTCCCTATGTGTAGATATGCATATTTGTGAAATTAAATGTAGAAAAAATTCATATGTATGACAACTTGTATATTAAGTGTAATAAAAAAAATTGATATTACCATTGAAGATGCTAGTGGAAAATGTATCTAGGCCTGCCACAAAATAGCATAATTTTTTTTATCACTTTGAGAAGTTTTAAATTCAAGGTCTAGAAAACTAAAATGAAACATATCAATCAATAAGAGAAATAGGTATGTACCTTTGATTCATTCTATTATGCAATAATTGAATCATGAAAATATTATTATAAGTAAAACTAATATGTTTTCGATTGGACCTTATGGTCCTTATTCTCAAACTCTATGATTAAATCTTTGACCCTACGCACCTTGTTATGCCAACTATGTATCATATGAATCATGAAACATTATTTAGATAGGTAAACAAAAAATTCACACTCAACAAGGTCTAGATTCTCTATATTTTATATTTTCACATCACATGTATGAGGGTTTCCCCTTATAAAATGATGAATTTATGGTGCATGGGATTTTTTCCAATTTGTAAATCTTTATAAAAAACAATGAAAGAAGAACATTAGACCATGCTATCTTCACAATTTAGAAATATTTTTTCTTGATGACCATCGAAAGAAGACCGTTCTTCATATATCAATAAATAGAGAAGGTATTGACAAATGTTTTAAATTTGTTACTTTGTTAGAATTAGACATGACATGGGATCACATTTATTATTTGTTGGTTATTGATTGTGATGAAGTTATCATGAATTAATTGTTTTTTTATTGGCACATAACCATACTATTATATGTTGAAGTTCATAGACATTCCTCATTCAATACATTCAATGAAAATCAAAGGTATGATGCATTTAGGTGCTAAATTTTCATACACCACAATTAGTTGCAATGGAAAAAAAATAAAATATTAATTTTTTTAATGCATTAGCTCATGCATAAATTTGGATAGGATGTTTTATTCTAATGAAGCTATTCCCAATAAAATATAACAAGCCTATAGCACAATATTTTTTTTTAAATAGTGGATTAGATAAGCATAACCACAAAAAAAAGAGTTCACAACAAAAAACACATGCAAGGGAGGAAATTTTTTTTTGACAACATAATCTATTAAACTTCTTTGCAGCCATTAGCACCACATGGAAATCATAAATGAAACAATATAGCCAAAGCTACATAATTTTTTTTGACAATGCCTTATGGATAACAATATAAACTCTATAACACACATTATTTAACTACATATAAAAAATGAAACAATATAGTCAAAGCTAGAGAATAATATTCAACAATGCCTTATTGAAAACAACATAAACTATATAGCATTGCAACCATCACCACAAAATGGAATCCTTAAATGAAACAAAATAATTCACAACAAACACATGGAAGCGGGGAAAAAAATAATCCCGACAACAAAATATGTTAAATAATTTCCTTGTAACCATTAGCACCACATCGAAAGCATAAATGAAAATATATTGGTTTCGAGAGTGCCTTAAAAATAATGAATAAATACAGAAAAAGCTACAAAACAACAATTGATAATGCCTTACAGATAACAAAATAAACTCTATACCATTCACTATTTAATTGTGTATCAAAAATGAAACAATATAGCCAAAGCTAGAGAACAATGGTTAACAATACCCTATGGAAAACAACATAAACTGTATAGTGTTGTAACCATCACCACAAAATGGAAGCCTTAAATCAAATAATAATGGTTTCAACAGCAGCCTAGAAAATTCTTTGTTGAACAAAACCTTATAAAAAATGAGCATATACACACATACACACCCATACATACATATAAACATTCAAAACATCGAACAAAAATTGTGGATATATAAGATTATGTGGAAATCAAACCAGACAAGATGAAAATAACTATATTGATATTAGAAAATGGACATATCTATATATAGATAAATGCATGACCTCAAAGTTACATGTAGAAAATGCATATATAGACATACACACTCACACCTTAAATGAAACAATAATGGTTTCAAAAGCAACCTAGAAAATTCCTTTTTTTAACAACACCTTATCAAAAAGGAAATAATATAGCCAAAACTATAGACCAACATCCAACATTGCCTTATGGATAACTACATAAACTCTATAACATTTACCATTGTATTGAGAATCGAATATGAAACAATATAGCCAAATGTAGAGAACAACACTCAACAATGCCTTATGGAAAACAACATAAACTCTATAACATTAACTATTTTACTTTGTTACAACCATTGACACAAAATGGAAGCCATAAATGAAATAATATAGCCTAAGCTAGAGAACAACAATCAATAATTCCTTATGCAAAACAACATGAATTGCATAACATTAACTATTTTATTGCATTGCAACCATCACCACAAAATGGAAGCCATAAATGAAACATTATTGGTATCAATAGTGACCTAGATGGGAAAACCCACAAAGCACAAAAAATCACAGTAACAAGCCCATGCAAAACCATTGCCACAAAAGGTGAACCATAAATGAAACAATATTAGTTTCAACAAATAATATAGTCTTTTTTCAACAACACCTTATTGAAAAGGAAACAATATAGCCTAAGCTAGAGAAACCCTAGGAAGAATGCTATTATTCACCCTGGTCTTGTAAGCTCATATTTGAGCATTATCAAAATTTACCTACTTTGCCTAAAACTATTGATCTCAGGAGATTTGGATGATGAGGAAACAAAAAGTAGTAGGGAGACCGACCCCCGGGCCCCCCCTGCTTGTACCCCTGATGGTCCTAATACCTATACTCCCCAGTCCGGTCTTGTCAGGAAGGCCCTTAGGATTCTGCTCCACCATCTTTCCTAAGTTGCAGCCTCTACTTGAGTGCCCTAGCCTAGGTTTTGCTTCACCGCCCTGTCTTAATCCCCAGCCGCCTCCCAGCTGTCCTACTCCGGGTTTGGTCTCTGGTCTTAAAGGTACCTCTGTTACTAAACTTGTCTCGTATTCTGGGAATTCCATGGAAATTCTTTCTGATAAACCTATGGTCAGTAAGGAGTCGGTTCCTAGTGCCCCTGCATCTGGAAGATTTGGGAATGCCCCTTATGATTCCCCTAATCAGGATGAAATTAATTCAGCCTTGAATAAGCTCAATCTTGAGGACATTGTGGGTGTGGCAGAGAAAAGTACGGATGGTCTTTTCACTATTCTCAAGTGGACCCAGAAGGAAATCTATGATTTGAAAGGTGTAATATGGACCTAAGCAACAGGGTCATGGATTTGGAGTAGAAGATGAGCTGGAGTTGTAAAGAGACTAAAGGACAGGAAACCCCCTTACCAAGGAAAAGACAGCTTTCACAGGAGGAAAGATTGACCAGTATCGAGTGCAATATATCCAAGATTGGCCAAAATATTAGGGCCACGGTGGTGAACAATCACAAAATTTCCAAGCATAACACCATCATCATCAATGCTATGGTGGAAAAGCTCAAAAAAAATCAAAAGGGTTCGCTGGTTGTGGATTTGGATGCGGACAGAGGTGGCTGTAGATCTGCTGGTGAAGGGATTTCAACTCGTACTCCAGGCTAACACTAAGAGGAAGACCCCGGCTTCGTCACATACGGCTCAAATCCTCAAGCAGGGGTTACAGGATATGAAGGATGTTGAAATGGAGGTTGAGGAGTTGCTGAACACCTTGGAGTAGTGCGGTCGCTGTTGTTTTTGGTTTTTTGGGTGGTCCTTTTTTGGACCCTGCTGTCTTTTTTGCTGTCGTTTCCTTTGTGGGACAGCTGTCTGTTCATTTGGACTTATTTTGTTATCTTTTGTTGTTTAAACTCTGTGGTTTCAGGTCCCTGTAAAACCTATTTTTCCTTTTCAAAAAATAATCAACACTATCTTATGGAAAGCAACATAAACTATATCACATTAACTATTTCATTGCATTACAACCATCACCACAAAATGGAAACCATAAATTAAACAATATAGCCTAACCTAGAGAAAAAATCAACAATGCCTTATGGAAAAAACATAAAGTATATAACATTAACTATTTTATTGCATTACAACCATCACCACAAAACAAAAGCCATAAATGAAACAATATTTGTTTCAACAATGACCTAGATGGAAAAACCCACAAAACACAAAAACTTAGAGTTACAAACCGATTCAAAACCTTCACTACAAAACAAGAACCATAAATGAAAAAATATTGGTTTCAACACTGACCTAGATGAAAAAACCCACAAAACACAAGAATTCATAGTAACAACATAAACACTATAACATTTACTATTGTATTATGAATCTAATATGAAACAATATAGCCAAAGCTAGAGAACAACACTCAACAATGCCCTATGGAAAAAAAAACTTTATACCATTAACTATTTTACTATATTACAACCATTGAAACAAAACATAAGCCATAAATGAAACAATATAGCTTAATCTAGATAGCAATCAACAATGCCCTATGCAAAAAAATATGAACTACATAACATTAACTATTTCATTGCATTGCAACCATCGCCACAAAATGAAAGCCATAAATGAAACAACAATGGTATGAAAAGTGACCTAGATGGGAAAACCTACAAAACACAAAAATTCATAGTATCAAACCCATGCAAAACCATCCCCACAAAAGGCGAACCATAGATTAAACAATATTGGTTTCACCAAACAATACAATCTTTTTTCAATAGAACCTTATCGAAAAGGAAACAAGATAGCCTAAGCTAGAGAACAAGAATAAACACTTCCTTATGGAAAACATAATTGTATAACACTAACTATTTCATTGCATTGCAACCATTGCCACAAAATGGAAACCATCTATGAAACAATATAGTGTAAGCTAGAGAAGAACAATCAGCAATGCCTTATGGAAAACAACATTAACTATTTTATTGCAATACAACCATTGCCATAAAACATAAGCCATAAATGAAACAATATTGGTTTCAACAATGACCTAGATGGAAAAACCACAAAACACAAAAACTCACAATAACAAACTGATTGAAAACCTTCACCAAAAAATGTTAACCATAAATGAAACAATATTGGTTTCAATAGTGACCCAAATGAAAAAAATAAAAAAAAACAAGAATTCACAATACCAAACCAATAGAAAAACAAACAATAGTGTCTTTCAACCATCACGACTACACAAAAACCATAAATCAAACAATATAGCCTAAGCTAGAGAACAACAATCAACAATTCCCTATGGAAATTAACATAAACTATTTTCAAAATACTCTAGAAAGGGATTTTTCAATATGCACCTCTTCTCGCACCTCTTCCTACTTCCTTCAAATGCACCTCTTCCCGTTTGCTTTCTCTCTGCTCCCTTCTTTCTCCAATGCCTACAAAAAGTTGGAAAAGAATTATCGCAACCAACACTTTTGTATTGTTTTTGCAACCATCGCCCCATGTAGAAAACACAAAATAATCTCCAACCACCTTCACAAAAATTCCACAATGGATATTCGAACTTGCACCTTTGCAAAAGCTTTCCCTCCTCACTCATAGCTCTGATAGAAGGTAAATCCATAGAAAGACACCCAACAATGCCTTATCAAAAATTGTGCAAACATTCACTATATTTTCTAAGGTTTTAAATAGAAAGTGTTACTTACAACCATTTCCATTACACACAAACCATACAACAATTAATGTTGATGCCATCCAACATTTAATTTCATTGGCCTATCAACATGCCAAATGCTTTTAATTAAAAAATCAAAAAACATCTGCCACCTTTTTTCTAACTAGGATCCCAATGCCAAAAGGGTTAAAAATTGGGAAGGTTGATGAAAATTTTGACCAAATTTTACACATATAGCCTATTAGCTAATTAATATTTCCCAAATTATGTGTGAAAAAGGGACACTTTTTTCCTACACTACAAGAACAATGACTATGAAACCTTTGATGGCCTGGTGAGTGTCATTCTAGCTAATATGATTCATAAAATGGGTATCCATTCCACTAAGCCTTGGTGTGAAAAATATTTTCTTCTAGGTGGTTTTCCATTAATTGAGCCTAAGCTCACCAACTTTTCTTTTTGTTTTCTTTTTCAAGGCCTACCGATGGGGTCTTGAGCTTCTCACTCGAGGGTCCATTACCCTTGTTGCCCTTTTTATGGACAGGATGAGTCATGTAAGCATCTCTTCTAGTTTTCCATCAAAGCTCAATAGTTGTGGAAATGAATTCATGATTTCTTTTAGCTATTTCAGCCAAAGCATTTCTCTTGGAATATGGCTTTTGTTGGGAGACTCTCCTAGAGTCCTCATTAAGTATACTTAGATTTGGAAAAATTTCAAGGTGGAAATCCTCTTCAATATTTGGAAAGATAGTTTAACAATGAAAATAGGTTGCCCCACCTTTGAGTAGATGGAGCACAATGGTGGAGTTGCTATTTCACACTTGTTACACTCAAGGAAACCTTAGAGATCTTAATCTGAATATAGTAAGTGGGAAAGGGATATTGCAATGAGGTACCCTAGGGTGTGATTATAGACTAAAGGAGGTCTCACCACCAAGATAGGGCTTGGAAATACAAGAGATGAATGAATCATGCAAAGTAACATGGAAAACCTAACTAGATGACCTTGAAAATGAAATAGAAATGTACAATATCAAACTAGAAATGAATAAAGATGCACCTAGGAGAGTGATGAGTTCAAGAAAAGCATAAAAACTTTGAAAACTTGTTTTTTGATGCCCACTAGGACTCATACGCTAGTCTTTGTGATTTAGTCCCAGACTAGGGTTTTTGTGAAAAAGCTGGAATCTGATAGTGTATGATTTGAATCTCCTGAAACCTGAAAATGTGTTGTACTAGGACTGATACACCACAATTGGTGTATTAGTTCCACTCTAATTTTTAGAGGGTCAAGATTTGAATCAGGTCTCTAATCTCTACTCTTCCTTCCACAATTTTTTTGAGTTAGAAACCCTGATTTGCAACTTGTAGGTGACTTTCTATGAAGCTAGAAACCTTGTAACAACTTTATGACTTTCTTCAACCTTTCAACCTAATCTTCAAAGGATCTTCAAGATCACAAGACACCTAGATCTACAATCACACATGTAGGGAGAGATAAAAGCTAATTGATTGTTGGAAAATAAGGGTTTTCCTTAGTCATACGCAACTTATGGGGTATAGGTCCCATCTATATGGGACTCATTTGCCATATATGGCATATGGTTCCCACCAAGCCTTTTTAAGTGGAGAAAATATCAGTGAGCTAGAAAATTAAGTGTATTTGTTGATCTTGTCAATATTTTGATTGAAACATTCCTTGGGATTGATAATATAAGGTCTTAGGGGCTTATTAATTATGATATGAAGGTCACAAATTTAAAAGGGCCCAAAAATTAATGTGAAGGTGTAAATAAATACACTTTACAATATTAAATTATGGAAAAATTAGGTTAATTTAGCTTAAAAGGGCCCTAAATCCAATGTGAATGTGTAAAAAACATTACAACACTAGATCATGGCAACATTAGGTCCATTTTAATGTTACTCATTCCCAAATTAAGTTTGAAAATGTAGAGCGATATTTTTTCCACCATTACAAATAGAAATGTATGCATTTTTTCTCACAACCCAATTAATAAATTTATTTCTTTATATTCTAATGCCATTATTTTCTCTACTATTCATTTGCAGATTCAAGTATGAACAAGCAAAGTTGCACTTGAATTTTCTCACCTTCAAGAGCTTCTAGATCACTAGGGTAATTCCCCTTGCACTATGGCTCATGTGCCCATGTATTCCACTTCCTCTTAGGCTTGATCACCTTCACGGGGCCAGTAGTGAAGTGGCTCCACCAAGGATTTTTTCTCCCATTCTTAGGCTCCTTGTTGCGGATCCCACCTTCGTAGGTGATCAACCTCTCCTCCACAAGCTGACCTAAGGTGGCCTTCTGGAGGAGCAAAAGGGGGTGGAAGTGGAGCTTTTGGGTTTCCTTCTAGTGATTCTTTTGTAGGTAGTCTTAGTTGGCCCAATGATACCTCTAAGTGGCTGCCATGATTGGATCTAGTAATTTCACCTCATTGTGAAGATAAAGATAGAGAGAACGAGAAATATGATTATGTTTGGGCTCCCCTTCATGTCACTCTAAACCTCACTATTGTATGGGGAAAAAAATGATAAAGACCAACCTCACTATTGTATAGGGAAAATAAAATGATAAAGACCCACCACCCTTTATTGGCACTGTTATGTCCACTTAGTGGCATCTTTTTTTATTTCTATTATTGCAATGTTTTCTAATTTTTGGGCATGGCCCAAAACTCTATAACTTTCTAGGCTTTGTGGATGTGACTATCGGGGTGTTCCTTCTTACCACCCACCTTTTTTTTAGAATATGTGTATCTCTGTCTTTCATTAATATATAAATAGATGTGTATTCGTAAAAGAAACCTCCTTTAGTTGCATGTGACAAGTACACTTGTGAAAACCTATTTATAGAGATCATGTATAATAAACTAGGTTTCACCAAATTATAGGTCATCATCTATTTTACTTATCCTATTTGCATGTCATTTTTCCATGTCTTCAACCTACTCCAGTTTGCACCTTTGTATATACTAGGGACAAGTGACTACATCCTATTTTGGAATACATATTTCTTTATGCCTTTTGGAAAATTTAGTGAGTAGCATACCTTTTATACTCAACAAGTTGCAATTTCCATGAATATTCTAGTACCCCATCAATAAACACAAAGACCAAACAACAGGTGCCTTCAAAAATCAAGCTAGAGAATTGAAACATACACTTTCAATGATTTATTTTATAAATCTACATTATCCACCCAATTCCCACAACTGTAATATCATTTATTAGTCACTCACCACATTGGTTAACTTAATGTTCATTTTAAAAATTATTCTTCATCTATTAGTAAAGTCATCCTTTGAATAGAAACTTGTTCATCACATATATCTATGGAGTAAAATAATTAATTGTTATCTCATCATGGATTCAAAATGGAAAATTTCAATTTTCCAATTGAATTCCAAGGCAATCTATCATTTGGTTCCTTCATGTGATACTAATTTCTCAATTGAACTATCCTTAAAAAATCAATATTTAAGATAATTCCCTTATCATTTTATCAATCACTCTTACAAAAATCTATTATATCTAAATTCATACTCATTAAAATCTAGTATTATGCTACTAAATTGAATCAACATCCGAAAAGAGCTAAATTAACATGAAATTCAAGATTTACATTGAAGTAACTAGATTGAAAATTGTTTTGATTTTTATTTTATGTTAAAATTAATTATAATTCTTATCTTTCAATTTCCTACACACATAAAGGATAGTAAAATTAAAGGTTTTACTATATTTATGTTCATTAGATTAAATTATATAAAAAAGTTAAATTCATTAGATTAAATTATATATAAAAATTACTTACATAATTAAATTGTATTTTGCTTGTCATTATTTGAGTAAATATTTGTAACATTGAGAGTGATTTGTTGGGTATAGATATACTCATGAACAAAATTAATTTATCCATACTAATGGTGAATTATAATATTTGTCTTCATATATTTATGATCAAAATGGTTTATTAGCTTAACTATTATATTTAAATTTACTCTTATGAATCTTAAAAGTTATTGTAGAATAATTAATCTAATTGAGGGTGTGATAAAATTGAAAAGAGTGGATATTATATTTACATTTACAATCAAAATAATATTTATAAACATTTCATTATTATATTGTTTCAAAATATTAATATGTTACAATCTATAGAGAATTTTAGAAATACATAAAATTGAAAAAATAATATTGATACTTTTATTATTATTAAAAATATAATAGTTAGAAATAATATTCGAATATAAGGTTAGACTAAGTTGAAATGCTTCTTAAGCAAACTCATTAAAATTTCTAATAATTAACATTATTTTAAAGGAATGGTTCATAACTAATAGGATATCTAATATATATTTTCCCCAATATTATATATATTATAGATAAGTTATTTACTCATTCCTAATATCATTTATGAGAAATATGTGATCCTTTTAAAATTTCTTCTCGACTTTTATTTATGAATAAATAAATATTCTTTTATTATAATTACATGATTTTGTTTATAGTGTCAAATTTATTTATAAACATTAAAAATATATATAATTTTAATTTTGAAGGAAAACTAAAATAATTTATGTTGTAGATTGATTATTTTTTAGATTTAATTTAGCTATCAGATACATAGGAAATTCCCTATCAGACAAATAAACCGACATGCCAGGTCTCAAGCCCATATTCCATTAAACCTGTTGCTAACCAGCCAACAGGCTCTGGCTGAGGCATGCCACTTATTTGACTTTGTGTTATTAAATCCAAGTATGCCTGCCCAAATACAACCGGGCCTCTGAAAATTTACAAATACTTGTGCTGCTTAAGACAAGTAAGAATCTGATAATTTATTGGAATTTGACACAATCCCAAGACAAGTTGAATCATCAGAATATGAGAATCAGGAGGTTAGCAATTCTTCCCCCGCTAAGGCAGCTAACATCAATGTAAACACAGGAATTGCTGGCTGTATGGCTGCTGCATAGGCTGGATTAGTATAATTGAGGCCTATAATGAATAGAAGCGGGCTTCCAAATACCTTGTTCAGAAAAGCAACTAATGCTTCACATAATTTTTCCAAGAGAAAATGCATGTGAAGTTATAAATGCACACAGAAAGAAATATTCCTGGTCATCATCTTTACCTACTATATCTAAATCCATACTCATTAAAATCTAGTATTATGCTACTAAATTGAATCCACACCCGAACAGAGCTAAATTAACATGAAATTCAAGATTTACATTGATCTAATTAGATTAGAAATTGTTTTGATTTTTGTGTTATGTTTAAAATTATTTATAATTCTTATCTTTCAATTTCTTGCATAATAAAATTAAAGGTTTTACCATATTTATATTCATTAGATGAAATTATATAAAAAATTACTTACGTAATTAAATCATTTTTGTTTATCATTATTTCAGTAAATATTTGTAACATTTTGTTTGTTCTGGAGTGAGTTTTTGGGTATAGATATACTCATGGACGTTTCTTCGTATGTTTATCCATATTATTAATAGTGAATTATAA
>VDFB02333441.1:0-65311 GCA_007258455.2 Sequoia sempervirens
TAAGGCTCACACTCAAATCACCACATTGAATCACATTCACATCTTTCACATCACACACTTTGCACTTAATCCACATAACAATTCTCCTTGCATTTATATCCTCTACGGCCTTAAACAATCTCAATTAGGTCGACCTAAAGGAAATGCATACACGTTAAACATGCAACATCAAGTAGGTTGACACCAAACACTTCCATGGTGGAAAGAAGTGAAGGTAGATCACACTACTACTTAGCTAGGACCCAAATCTATATCTAAGAGAGAGATAGAGAGTTGTTTATATATGCATCCCAAGTAATTTTTATAGCTAGGTCGATAAGGTGCAATATTCAAGACACCAAAGGCTGATATTTGGATTTGTAACCTTTTTGAAGCTCACATGTAGGACACTAGCACAACACTCTAGTGTCTTGATTATTTTTCGTGCCCAAATTCCTTTTGTCAAGAAATTACCATAGTTTCTTAATCAGATCATGAGTCAGTCATATTATGAACAAAATTAACTATACACACAAAATAGAGTGCCAAACCTAGTGTGAAATTATCAGTGGAAATAATTTATGACACTACAATAATCATCCCTCTTGTAAAATTTTATATGCACTACAATATATTGGGCATGCGACATGTTATTCCTAAACAATATAGTACTTGAAGAGTCCATCTTGATCCCTCATCTATTATTCTATTTAAGAACTCTCGTTATCCTTTCATTCACTTCAATAGACTTGGTTCTCCATTGTCACTAGTTTCAAACCTCTCATGTAATCCAATGCTATCCACCTATCCTAGACCCCCCTTCAATCTAAGAAATGCCTAAAATAGTCTATCCAAATGAAAAAATCCTAATCTATGCAATCTTGCTAAGCAATCTAGTGCATAATCTAAAACACCTAATGATTTTGTTCCCAACCATGATTCATTTTACTCAAATTATCATCATTAGTATATATAATTCTCAATCCTTGCTTTGTTATCATTATCAACAACTCTATCATTGGGATAGATCATTCCAAATCCTTGCATTACTCTTATCATCAATAATGTTATCATTATCATCAATCAAATCAAATTCTATTTTTTAACTTGACCGGGGGAAAAAATCTTTGTTTGTCTTTGCATCATTGTGTAAGTTTACTTGTGTGTATTATCATTTGTTTGCATGTCTTGATACTTGTGCCATATCACCACAATGATGTATCATGGTCTTCCATATATTGGTGCCATATGGCATATGCTAGAATGCAACCTTTTATTTTGGGTTAGTTCTTTACATACTTGGCACATTGTCACCCTAATCCTTATGCCCTACTACATAAATTCAAGTGTTATATCAAATAAAGGCTGATTAAACCATCTCAACATGAATATAATAATCTATCCATCACCTCTCTCCATCTTAACCAATGTCTTTATATTAGTCTTTCCATCCTTTCATATCGTTCTATCTTTAATCCTCTGATCCTTTCATTTATTTTGAGAGAACACCTATGTTCTTCAAATCTGCCTATCCTCTCAAGAGAGAATCATACCTACTTCCTCCATCATCATCACTACTATCCTTCCACTGATTAGGACATTATACTACTATTCCTATCTCTTCCAAATGCACTCAAACTTAAGTGTAAACTTCTCTTCTTTTGAATATATCTATCCTCAAATCAATGCAGTTTTTGAATTAAATTTAAAGAATTTAATCTAGAAATTGCATTGATTTACAATGTGGATTGTGGTAATCTTATATCATTAATATCTATCCCCAACTTGAGAAAAACCTTTAAGGAATATGTAATAATAATACAAACTTGCTATTAAATTTTTAAAATGACTAAATAAATAATGCATTTCAATATTATAGTATTTGCTTTTAAGAAAAATTATCTAGTAAACTTAATGAATTATTTTACCTTTCATTTTTTTGGAATATTATAATTGAAGTTTGTTTAAGGTATCTAAAATTACTTAAGGATTGAATAATATTTCTGTGGATTTGCATCTTAGTGAATGGTGTCACATCATCATCCTCACCAACCAAACCATAACCCCTTCAATTCTTCTTCTTTATATTTAAGTTTAATAAACATTGACAATCTAACTTGAATGCCTTTCACTTTTTTCATTGAATAAAAAAGATTTTCTAAATCTTTGTCTTATATATTAATTTCACAAAAATCTTACAAGTTAATAGCATTATGTGCCATAATATTTTCATGATTAGCCGATAGGCTATTTTCTTTGAAGTTTCCGCTAGAAATTTTGTCAGCCTAGCCATGAATTGGGTTTGCCAACATCGGAGATGTCTCGACTAGCGACGACTAGAGCGGGTTTTTTTTGTGGCAATGTGGAGCTTAGGAATTACGTGGGTTGGTGGTGGTGGAGTTGGTGTCCTTGATACATGAAAACTAAAACGTAAGTGTTTGCTCGCAGGAGTGTTAATGCATTATGTCGTTGTTGTACGATGGAGGCAAGGGTAGTAAATGCGGGTGGACAAAGTAAATGCAATATTGAGTGTTGCATTGTGGGAAAGTATACTTTGATTAAGTTGTATTTTTGAAACAGCCATTGTGGTGTTGGTTTCATAGCAAACTATTGTAAAAATCGTCGCCTTCGGCTCCGTGGCTGGTTTGATAGTAGACTATTCAAAAAATTGATGAACTATTGTTCTTCAAAATATGTAAGTCATTTTAGATGGGTATTTTGCATAGATGATTGATTTATTGTTGATGTCTTCTTGTGATATCTTTCTATGTTTGGCGTTATACCCATTTTGGAGATTTCAAAAAGATTATCGCTCTGTATGTATGGAGAAATTGTAGTTAAATCTTCTTTCTTTTGTCAAAAAATATGGTTAGGGTTAGTAATTTTTTCGCCGTTGGTTTATTGTTTTAGTTATCTCTATGCATCTGTATGGTGAGTCATTTTGCATGGGTATTTTGCATAGATGATTAATTTACTGTTCATGTCTTCTTGTTATGTGTTTCTATCTTTGGCATTATACCCATTTTGGAGATTTGTAAGACATTATCATTCTATATGGACGAAGAAATTGTAGTTAAATCTTTTTTCTTTCATCAAAAAATATGGTTAGTGTTCGTAATTTTTTTTCCATTGGTTTATTGTTTTAGTTATCTATGTGTATTTTTGGCGTTACACCCATTAGCATGGGAGCAATTACAGATTAACATAGGAGCAATTATTTTTTCACACTTTGTTTATTGTTTTAGTTATCTCTGTGAATCTTTCGTTTATTGTTTGTGGTTATCTGTGTGTATCTTTGGTGTTGCATGTATTTCCATAGGAGCAATTGTAGTTAAATCTTCTTTCTTTCATCAAAAAAATGGTTAGGGTTAGTAATTTTATCGGCCTTCGTTTGTTATTTTATTTATCTCTGTGCATCTTTGTCGTTACACCCATTAAAATACGAGTCTTTTGTTTATTGTTTGTGGTTATATGTGTTTATCTTTGGCATTGCACCCATTACCATAGGAGAGATTGTAGTTAAATCTTCTTTCTTCCATCAAAAAATATGGTTAGGGTTAGTAATTTTATCGACCTCCATTTTTTATTTTGGTTATCTATGTGCATCTATGCGATTACACCCATTAACATAGGAGCAATTGTAGATTAGCATAGGAGTGATTGCATATATATATATATATATATTTATATATATGCAGAGAGTTAGTATGAAAGTATAAACATATTGGAGATAAAATTAGTTTGGTGGCTGTGCAGTGTTATTCTAATAGCTCTTTTAGAATTTTTGTATTTCTCTATAATATTTAGTGCAAGCTAATGTAGCTAGAAATTTGAATGCAGTCTGTGGCGTTATACTAATTTTTACATGGTTGTTTTGCATAGATGATTAATTTATTGATAATGTCTTCTTGTTATATGTTTCTATCTTTGGCATTATACCCATTTTGGAGACTTGAAAGAGATTATCGCTCTTTACAGGTGGGGAAATTGAAGTTAATTTTTTTTGGCCCTTGTTTATTGTTTGTAGTTATCTCTGTGCATCTTTGGCATTATAGTTGTTACCATAGGAGCAATTGTAGTTAAATATTCTTTCTTTCATCAAAAAATATGGGCGAGGTTAGTAATTTTATTGCCTTTGGTTTATTGTTTTAGTTATCTCTATGGATCTTTGGCATTATACCCATTAACATAGGAGTGATTGTAGATTAACATAGGAGTAATTGCATATATATATATATATATATATGCAGAGGGTTAGTATGAAAACATAGGCATATTGGAGACAAAATTAGTCTAGTAGGTGTTAAGTGTTATTCTAATAGCTGTTTTACAATTTGTCTATTTGTCTATAATATTTAGTGCCAGGTAATAGGTTGAATTTTCAATTAAGTCTGTGGGATTTGACTCATTTTACACAGATTAGAGGTACCTATTGGCTTTGGGAGTTCTATTTAATGTGCCTTTTCGTTCATCTGTCTTGTATCAATATGTTTCATGGTATTCTTTTTCCCTTATGTCTTTGAAAATCCCCGTGACACGTTGTTTTTCATGGGATTCTTTTTCCCGCTTCTCCATAAGAGACTCTTGATTGCTATGGTTTGCCCCTTCTATTCTCCATATTTTATTCATCATATTTTCTTTAAGTTATGACAACGATTATATGATGCAATAATTTGTGCAAAATCTGTATAATGCCATAGGCTTAATTGTAGATTTGAGCTACATCGGTTGGCATTAAATATTATAGAGAAATCATTTATTGAAAAACCCCATGTAAAATGACTTGTAGCAAATAATTATTATTCTAACACATATTATACAATTTTTGTTCTTCTCTTCAATATTTATTAACAATGAACATAGCCAGAGACTTGTATGAATATGTTTCATGATGTTCTTTCTTCCCTCATCTGCTTGAAGACCCTTGTAACAAATTACTCAGGTATGTTTATAAAAAATTCTGCTTGTCTGTCATTTTCCACTTACTAGAAATTGTATCACTGTGTAGAGAAGCTGTAATAGCAAGTTCTATGTGATAGTTGGCTTGTTAATTAAAAATTCAAGTTACATTATTTCCCACTAAATATTATAGATACAACTTAAACAAAGTATACTTTCCCACACTGCAATGCTCAATATTACATTTAGCTTGTCCGCCCCCATCGTACAACAACAACAAAATGAATTAACACCCCCACGATATATCTATATATATATATATAATGTGAACTGTATGTGAAAATCAATGCTTCAAGACATAGACAGATACATATAAGTGAAATAGTGTTGTTCCCTATACCAAACTGTTATATATATATATATAATGTGAATTGTATGTGAAAATCAATGCTTCGAGACACAGACAGATACATATAAGTGAAATAGTGTTGTTCCCTATACCAAACTGTTCATTATCGTACTTTGCCTATTCTATTCTCCATATTTTAACGTTCTATTTAATGTGGGTTCCAAAACATCTCTCATTTCCCTCTGATTGTTAAGAGTTTTCTAATAGGTTAGTGGAATGCATGTATAGATTTGAGTTTGCACCATATCCCTGCTTACCAGAAATTCTATCGCTACCTAGACAAGGTGTGATAGCAAACTCTGTGTGACAGTTGACTTGTCAATTCAAAATTCAAGCTACATTATTTCCCATGTAATATTATAGGAAAAATATGGAAATTGCAAAAAAACTATTAGGAAAACACTTAAGAATCATAGGCAGCGTCGAAGATGTCCCGACAAATAGGCTATTTGTTTGAAGTTTTCGTAGGGTTTTTTTCCAACCCAGCCGTGAGTTGGATTAGTAGGTGTCGAAGATGTCTCGTCCGGTGATGACTTGACCAGGTTTTTTTGTGGTGATGTGTAGCTAGGTAATTACATGGGTTGGTGGTGGTGGAGTTGGTGTCCTCGATACACAAAAGCTGAAATGTAAGTGTTTGCTTGTGCACGAGTTCATACATTCTACCGTTGTTGTGTGGTGAGGTTGGGCGAAGTAAATGCGCTCGACCAAAGTAAATGGAATATTGAATGTCGGAGTCTAGGAAAGTATACTTTGATTAGGTTGTATTGTTGATACAACCATTGTGGTGTTGGTTTCATAGTATTTTGCATAGGCTTTTGTGCTCTTCTATTTTCCATCTTTTCACCATGATATTCTTTTCTCATTTATTTGTTACTTGCGTCTACTTCTGCTTCTTAACTATTTTCCTAACATCTCTTGCAACTATTTAATAGTCTGCTTATCTTGTACCAATATGTTTCGTGGATTTGTTTCTCCCTGCCCTATTTCAACCTGCTTTTAATAAAGTACTAATTGTTGTGGTTATTTTGTTTGTATGCAACATGTTATGTCTTATATCAGTATGTTTCATGATATTTGTTCTTCCGCATTTGTTTGAAGTTCACCATACCAAACTCTTCTTCATGATATTCTTTTTCATGATTAGTTTGTTCATTGTTTAAACTGAATTTTAGATCTGTGATTTTGTTGTTACACTTTGTGGCATTGTTTGATATATGTATGGATATATCTATATACATATGCATATGCATATGTATATACATATACTGTATATATGCATATGCAATAAAAAAAAGTGAAACTTTTTGAGATGGAGGGTGCAATGAGGGAAGGAATGATGCATATACACATAAGTAGCAGTAGCATTACACTCTCCACCGGAAATGCATTGCATATGCATAGATATATTTACATATGGATATGCATGTATGTATATACAAATGAATATGCATATGAATATACATATATGCATATGTACATTCAACCTAATTAAATGTATGTTTTCTTTGTTCTTTAGTTGAATTTTCTCTATATTAGTTTAGTGGTTCATAAATCTTGTTGTCAACCGTGTTATACAATTGCTCTATTTGTCTTCAATATATATATGCGTATATGTATCTGAGTATGTCTCAAAGCATTGATTTCCACATATTGTTCACAACCTAAACCATCCTCTTTGTAAGGATTTGAAGTTAAATCAATTAAAAAGATAACAAGGAACTAACTATACAAAATGTGTATAACACCAAAGATGCATAGAGTATATATATATATATATATATATATATATATTGGGAAGCATAGTCCGAAATGTGCAAGAAAATATATTGATTAAGTTGCATTGTTGAAAGAGGCATTGTTGTGTTGGTTTCATAATAGAGTACTTGATGAACCATTTGCTTTGTGTCTGTTTTATAGTAGGTTGGAGGGTTTTAAAACTGTTGTGCTCCGAAATCTATGAGTTGTATGTATATATATGTGTGTGTGTGTGTGTGTGTGTGTGTGTGTGTGTGTGTCTATATATATATATATGAATGTATATATATAGACATGTATATATGTATGTATGTATGCATGTATTTTTTTTTGAAGTAGTTTTTTTACAGTTTCCCTATTTGTAAGTTTTCCTATGGTTCTTTAGTGTTTTCCTAATAGTTCTTTTACAATTTACCTATTTGTCTATAATATGTAGTCCCAAATATGCAACTCCAATTTAAAATATATGTATGTAGATATGTGTATATATATATATGTGTGTGTGTGTGTGTGTGTGTGTGTGTGTGTGTGTGTGTGTGTGTGTGTGTGTGTGTGTATGTATTATATATATGTATACACATATATATGTGTGTGTATGTATATATATATGTATGCATATATATGTATATATATGTGTATATATATGTGTGTATATATATATGTATGTATATATATGTATATATATGTGTGTATATATATATGTATGTATGGGAAAGTATACTGTGAAATGTGTGAGAAAATATATTGATTAGCTTGCATTGTCGAAAGAGCCATTGTGGTGTTGGTTTGATAGCATAATATTGTGAAAATTTGAGCTATATTCTTTGACAGTAAACCCACATTAAATAGAACTTGTAAATGCAATGGGTGGTAATAATTTGTGCAAAATGGCTATAAGGCCACAAAGTTAATTAGGAATTCGAGCTACATTACTTGGCACTAAATATTATAGAGAAATAGAGAAGACTTGCTTGGGGTTTTAAATGACGGCGTGAAGCTTACCTGTTCAACAAAGTATGTTCGTAAATGTTGCTCATTGGTAATAAGCATTGCAAAAAAATTATGAATTTAGAATTGACAAGGCAACTGTTACATAGCTTGGTTGTCTTGTATCAATATGTTTCATCATATTCTTTTCCCATTATCTGTTTGAGTATCAATATGTTTCATGATATTCTTTTCCACTCATCTGATTGAAGCTACTTGCAACACATTATTCTATTGCTCTTGTAACAAGGATTGTTTTGAATTTTTTAAATTCTAGGATTTTTGTCATGGTTAATTTGTTTGGATGGAACTTGTTATATGTCTTGTATCAATACGTTTCATGTTCTTTTTTACTCAACTGTTTGAAGTGAATTTGAAGCTGCCTGTAACAGATTATTCGATTGTTCTCAATTTTTATAATTCTATAATTTTTTTCATTTTTATTTTGTTTGGATGGAACATGTTATATGTCTTGTATCAATATATTTCACTACATTTTTTAAACCTCATTTGTTTCAAGCTCCCTGTAACAAAGTGTTAATTGCCATGGTTTGGCTCTTGTAAATTCTGAAATTTTACACACTGCTAGAAATTGCAACCCTGGTGTTAATTTGTGCCTTTGGACTGCTTGCAACTTTTACATAGATAGATACATATATATATATGTGTGTGTGTGTGTGTGTGTGTGTGTGTGTGTGTGTGTGTGTGTATTGAATTCCCTGTTTGATATTTAAAAATGTAAATATACATAGATATATATATATCCATGCATACAGACCAAGACTAGTGTGGCTTGTTTGACAATCCAACAATGATTTATATATACAGATGTATATCGAAGCAAGTTTGTATGCTATCTTTATTCGTATTTATGTAGACTTTCATTCACAAACAGTAAAAAATATCGCATGACCACAATGCCTCTTTTGACAATGCAACTTAATCGGAATATTTTCTCACACATTTTGGAGAATACTTTCCCATACTGCAACATTGATTGTTGCATCTACTTCCTCTAGCGCCATGGTCCAACACCACCGGGATGCATTAACCCTCACGTGACCAAACACTCACCATTCTGCTTCTCTGTATTGAGGCAACCAACTCCACCACTGCCAAACCACGTAATTAGCAAGCTCCATGTTGTTATAAACAACCCATGTAAATCCCCCCACTGGAAGTGCATATGGATATATATATTTGGTTATATGTGTTTTTCTAAATGTGTTGACAAAAGGAAAATTCAATGCATATATGTACTTAGTCATTTTCATTCTTGTTGTATATTCTATTGTTTGTATTAAAAAAGATGAAGGAAGTAGGAAACGACATATACAAATGTTTGCATATACATATTTATAGAAATATAGTAAAAAATTGCATGCATACAATAGTAAAATGGTTGCTGAATTATGAATATTTTTAACTTGTCTACCAGTTGGCATTGGATGTTGCAATACATTAATATTTTATTTTCATTGTCAAATAGAGGTGCCAATCAGTCAACTATAATTGGAACATTTTCTCCCTCTAAAAGGTCCCAAAAGTATGTTTACAAAATCGGGCTTTGTGGGTGGGTCTCCAGAGCCACCCCAAATTGCTTTGGTGATTGATTTGGAGACACCTCCCACAGGTCCCGCTATGGAGTCTGGCTCTGAGGGTGCCATCCACCAACCTCCCGATCCTAATTCCATAAGTTTGTATTTCCTTTTCCTTATGGTTGTTGCAGATTCGCTGTTATTGTTGCCTCCCTCTTTTGTAATAAACTTGAACATTGCCTTTCAGTTCCTTTAATTTTAGGTTTCTCAAATACAAAAAAATACAACACATACACTTTATTATTTATGTTTCTAGTTTCATTGTCCTTTAGGTGTATATAGAGATGGCTAGCCCTAGTAAAACATATAGATGTGGAAGTACATATGCATTAATCTTTTACAACACATAAAAATATCTCTTTGCAACCTTTGTTTTCCTTACTCGTTTTGTCCATTTTGTGTGATGATGTGCATTTTCCTTGATTGAACTTGTCTTTGTAGGTTGCAAAGAAACAACCAACTTTGACTCCATTTGTGATTCGTTCCATCAATGCTGGAGATGTCATTGCCTCTCTGGTCCTTCAAAAAATTTGGCAGTGATGAAGGGCAGGTTGAACGATATAGGGTTGTCTTGTCTGATGGACACCATATGCAAATAGGAACCCTACCTTCCAAATGCAATGATTTGTTTCTTTTAGGTACCTTGAAAATGGGGTCCCTTGTATGTTTAAGAGACTATGTTTGTGGGAATGTCCAAGATTCAAGGTGGCTTGGGTTCTTTTTTGTCTACTTTTAAAAATTATCTTTCCCTTTTGTATGTGTCCAATATATTGTTTTGCTTCTTTTCTAGGGCCTTAATCATATTTAGCTTAGTTGTGATTATATCTAATTGTTGGTATCAGGACATAATAACCCAACCATAATAACCCTAGACACAATAACCCTGTCATAATAGCCCAAGGACAAAATAACCTAGGGTCATAATAACCCATGGATAGAATAACCCATGGTCAAAATAACCCATGGATAGAATAACCCATGTAATTTATAAATTTTGTTTTCCTTTCTCTATATTCTTACGGGGATATTCTGTCCATGGGTTATTTTGACCATGGGTTATTTTGGCTTGGGTTATTATAACCTTGAGTTATTTTGTCCTTGGGTTATTGTGATTGGGTTATTCTGTCTAGGCTTATTTTGGTCGGGTTATTATGTCCTATGACCTTGATTGTCAAATCATTGAGACCCCTAAGTATCTGTTCAAACAAAAAGAGGAGCAAATGTTGGGTTCAAACTCGCCTTCTCCTTCTAAACGAACCCCTAAATTTGGTCTACAGTTGTCCCCTAAGAAACAAAACAACCCTGCAAATGTCAGCCCTATTAAAGTTTTAAACATTTATCAAAATGTTTGGACAGTGAAAGGGCATGTAACACATATTAGAAAGATGTACCATTTCCACAAAAAAAAGGTGAAGGCCAACTTTTTAGTTTTGACATTATAGATTTGGAGGGAAAAAAAATACGTGTTACTTGTTTTGATGATATTGTTGAATTGCATTATGGTCGAGTCGAGGTGGGTGAAACTTATTTAATATCAAGAGGATCGGTCAAAGAAGCAAATAAAAAATTCAATAAATTAAATAGTAACCTTGAAATTGTTTTGGATGAAAAATCAACAATAAAACGGTGTGAAGATGAGATTTTCGTGCCAAAAAAAGCCTTTGCTTTTGTGTTAGTTAGTGACATAAGAAATTATAGTGATAATAGCTTAGTTGATATTATTGGCATTGTAGTGCATGTTGGGTACATATCAATTGTTCACAAGAAAAATGGATCTGAAACAATCTAACGAACTATTAAACTATATGATATCTCTGCTTCATTCATTGATGTTAATTTGTGGGGTCCAAGTTGGCAAGAAAAAGGTGATGTGTTGGAGTGAATGTATGTTTTTAGTGATATAGTGATAGTTGTTGTCCGAGGTGGCCGTGTAGGCTACTTTAAAGGTAGAGTTATCAATACAACAACAAGAATGGTCCTTGACATTAACCCTTCTATTCCTGAGGAAAACAATCTTAGATCCAAGGGCCCAATCAAAGTAGACCAAGTGGTTTCATCTTCTTTTGCTCTGTGTAGGCTCCATCCTTTGAATGATAGAGTTACTATTGTATTTATCTTGAACAACTGCCTTGGCTTGCCATAAACTGTTGAGGCTATTTTTAAAGAAACCATTCAAATTGCAAAAACTAAGTCTTTTTGTTATCATGCTTGCCCCTTGCTGGTTAATGGGAAAGAATGCAAAATAAAATGGACACGCCCTCGTGCTGATGTTTGGTTTTGTGATCGTTTCCAAATGGAAATCGAGGAATGAAACTATCACTATCTTTTGTAGTTAAAGCTCAAGACCACTCAGCCAGTCTTTGGTCTATTACTTTTGATGAAGCTACCACTAATTTATTGCAAATTCCAACAAAATACCTTTACATGTTGCAGGAAAAATCTGAGTCTACAATAGATCTTGTTGCCATTATTAAAGGCCTTGTTTGTAAAGCATACATCTTTACTGTCTTGATCAGAATAGATACTTACAATTCTAAGGATTGGCTTAAAACAACGACTGTGAAAGAAAAAAAAGTGGATTTCAAAGCAGAGTGTAAACTGTTGCTTTCAGACATAGCAAAGATGTCTACACCTCCTGCAAAAAAAGGCTCCACTAGTGAGCCAACACTTTGACTGCTCTTTTGCACTTTCCAACATTTCTCCTAGTCTTGCCTTTTTAATGCTCACTGTGGGATGCTAAGACTTCTATTTTACAAATATGAACATAATTTATTCCTATGCTTAGATATATATATATATATATATATATATATATTTGTATGTTCATTGACTGCCCATCCTTTTTATTTTAACATGTTGCATAAATTGTTTTTAGTTTGCATTGTTACTATGATTCTTGATTCCTATTAGATGGTGGAATTTTTAGTTCTTCTATACGTATTCTAAATTCACTTCCTCCCTTTATAATTATTGAATAGTAATATTATCTTCAACGACAAACATATAACAATAGTCAAATACTAAAAATGGGTAACGGAGAAATCTATACAATACTTGTATATATATTTTTATATATTGTGATCTTGAAACCATGTTATTCCTCTTATGATCATTCATAGATATACATTTATATCCACATGTATACATATATATTTTGTTATATGTTTGTGTGTAATTAGTTTGACCATCATAACTAATACTTAAATAAGAAAAAATGAAAAATAAATAACATCAAAGTAATAAATTTTCTATTGCCATATAAAAATTGGCAAAAATGTGCCATACCTAAAGTTATGAACTGATGTTTTGGTAAAGAATACTTTTTTATTGAACATTAGTAATTAAAGACATGACTAACAACTCTTTAAAAGAGGACAATCCTTTAATCTTTCGTATTTTTGATAAATATTATCTAATTCATAACTTCAAGTCTGCCATGTATTTCTATGCATATGTATGTTAAAATAATCAAATAATAATCTATCAATTGATTGATTAGTATGGACAAAAAGGTCAAATATAGATATGCATCTAGGTTTGATAAATATAAAACTAAGACATAGGTAAAATTATATTGTACTTCAATCGATCTATAAAATAGTTCACCTATCAATTCAAAATTCAAGCTACATTATTTGGCACTAAATATTATAGACAAATAGGGAAATTGTAAAAGACCTATTAAAAATACATTTACTATGTAGCAGTTCCCTTCTCAATTCTAAATTCATAATTTTTTTGCAATCCTTATTGACCAATGAGCAACATTTAGGAACACCCTTTGTTGAATAGGTAAGCTTCACGTCGTCATTTAAAACCCCACACAAGTCTCTTGTATTTCTCTATAATATTTAGTGCCAAGTACATCGAGAATAGAACAGGTGCAAAAATTACTAGCCCTAATCATTTTTTTTGATAGAAGAAAGAAAATTAAATTGCAATTGCTCATATGGTAATGAGTATAATCCCAACAATGCACAAAGATAACTACAAATAATAAATGAAGGGCAAAAACTATATGTGTATGTATGTGTATATGTATATGTATATGTATATGTGTATGTGTATGTATGTATGCATATATGTATGTATATGTATGTGTATGTATATATGTATATGTATGTGTATGTATATATGTATATGTATGTATATGTTTATGTATGTATATGTATATGTATATGTATGTGTATGCGTATGCATATGTATATGTATAATATTGATCTATAGAATTCTCTTTTAAGCATTTTATTGCATTTTTTGCTTAATATATGATAAAACCCCATGCAATTTGTGAGGCCTTGCTCGAGCCTACTCACACGAACAATGGAATTTCTTGACCACATGGATTGGTGGTGGTGGAGTTGGTTGCCTTGCTCGATGGGTACAAAATGGTGGAAACCTGCCATGCACCGCCACTGGTTGGAAAATTGGATGGTTTAACAAGTGTTGTCCTTTGCAATCTGTACTGTCTCGTCCCCCTATTGTTGATGTAAGTTGTTTTTACATTGTCTTTTTGGCTGTTCCATACACATCTAACCATAGATATATATTTTTATAGATTCAAATAAATTTTTGCTTTGTAGTAATATGATGTTGACTTCGATGCAAGCATGGATGGACAAGCAGATATGAAGCCCATATGTGGAACAATTCATGAGTAAAAGATGCCCGTAGCTGAAAGAATAATCAACGTTTGCTTTATAAATTTATATTTTACTGACTTATACATTGACCCCTTTCATTTTTGCAGAGCTACATATCCTCCAGTAGATACCAAAGTTATACATTCACTCATTTTCTTTTTACATGGCTAGATACGTTCTAGTACATACCAAAATCAGATATGTTTATAAATTTATTTGTATACATTGTATTCTTTCAAGCAATTTTTTTGCTATTTCTTTGATGTCTTCCCTTTAATGATATCTTTGTATTTTATCTATGGAATTGATTCTTCTTTCAAACAAGACCTCCTGTATATTCTCCTTCTCTTATATTTATGAATATTACAAATAGATTCCATTAACTATATGTGAAAATGAATGCTTTGAAACATACACAGATACATATATGCATATATATATTGAAGACAAATAGAGGAATTGTATGAGAGGTATTGGAATAAAAATTATTTGTTGCTAAATACTATACACAACCATTCATATTCCGTGTATCCAGGACACCAACTCTACCACTGCCAAGCCTTGTAATTTCCAAGCTCCATTTCACCACAAAAAAATCTGATCAAGTCCTCTCCGGGCGGGGCACCCCTGGCGCCAGCAAATCCAATTAACAACTGGGCTGACGAGAATCCCGATGGTAACTTAAGCAAAATCTTCCACACGCTCAACTACAATAACCATAGTGTTGCAGGTGTGCATGTCTCTACAATTATCTTTTCAACTTATGGGAAAAAATTCTCTTTTCCAATTTTCGTATTTGTCTATAATTTTTAGTGCCAAATAATGTAGCTTGAATTTTGAATTGACAAGAAAACTGTTACATAGATTGCTTATCTTCCATCCATATGTTTCATGATATAGAGAAATTGTAAAAGAAGTATTAGGTAAACACTTTAAGAATTAGATATAAACAACATATCATTTAACAAATCAATTATTTAAACCCACTTGTTTATGAAAATACCTATTTTCTCTATGTTATCACAACAATTATATGATACAATAATGTGTCCACATTGCGTATAAAATCACAAACTTGATTGGAAATTTGAGCTACATTTCTTGGTATTCAAACTTATGGACAAATCAATTTTGCAAAATACCCATGTAAAACGACTTGGAAATTCCACAACACAATAGTTCTAAAACCCTCAAATCTGCTATAGAATAGACCTGAGGGCAATGATTCTTACAATAGTTTGATACTGGACCAACACCGCAATGGCTCTTTCGACAATGCAACTTAATCAATAAATTTTCTTGTCATTGAAACAAGAAAAACAATGACAATTAACAGTTTGTTATAAGGGGCTTCAAACAAATGATGAAAAAAAAATATCATGCAACATATTGGTTCAAGATAACCAGTCTATGTAACAGTTGTAAGAGGTATTAGGATAATACTTAAGAATCACATGTATGTCGTTCTTCACTATTTTCCTAATAGTTCTTTTACAATTTACCTATATCTCTATAATATTTACTCTTGTCAAAGTATACTCCAAAATATACAAGGAAATATGTTGATTCAGTTGCATTGCCAGAAGAGCTATTGTGGCATTATGAATATGTTACACATACTCAAGAATTAAATGCTCTGTTCTTAACAACATTTGAATGCTATGTCTCTATTGTAGTGATTTCTCACAACATAGAAAATACCCAGTCTACATAAATGTGAATAAACATACTATACAGATCTAAATTAATCATTTATGCAAAATACCCATGTAAAATGACTTACAAATTCTACAACACAACAGTTTTAAAACCCTCGAATCTGGTAAAAAAGTGGAGCTGAAGGTGACGATTTTAACAATAGTCTGCTATCAAAGCAACACCACAATGGATCTTTCCACAATACAACATAATGAAAGTATACTTTCTCACACTGCAACGTTGAATATTGCATTCACTTCGTCCACCGCCCTCGTACAACAACGACGTGATGCATTAACTCTCGCATAATCAAACACTTACCATTCAACTTCCGTGTACCAAGCCCACCAACTCCACCACTGCCAACCCACGTAGATACAAAGCTGCATGTGCCATAAAAAAACTACTCAAGTCACCGCCAACCAACACATCTTCGTCGCTGGAAAATCCAATTCGCGGCTGGGCTGACGAAAAAATCGTGGCTCAATATATTTTCTTCCCATACAAACAACAAAACAATGGCAATTAATAGTTTTTTATAAGAAGGTTGAAACATATCAGGGGAAAACAATAACATGCAACATATTGGTACAAGACGAGCAATCTATGTAACAGTTGTAAGAGGTATTAGGATCATACTTAAGGATCAGACATATGTTGTTCTTCACTGATTTCCTAATAGTTCTTTTACAAATTACCAATTTCTCTATAATATTTAGTGCCAAATAATGGAGCTCATACTTAGAATATATGCATATATATATATATATATATATAAGCTTGCCATTGTGGTGCGATGGTGCACTAGGAACTAAATGCAATATTCAATGTTGCAGTGTGGCAAAGTATACTCCAAAATATGCAAGAAAATATATTGATTCAATTGCATTGCCAAAAGAGTCGTTGCAACATTATGAATATGTTACACATACTGCACGATAAAATGCTCTGTTCTTAACAACATATCAATGCTATATCATTGAATTCTATGGTTGTATTGTACCAAACAAGTATTATTCTAATACCTGTTATACAATTCCTCTATTTGTCTTCAATATGTACTGCCAACACTACACAGTCACCAAACTAATTTTATCTCCAATATGTTAGACTTTCATACTAACTCTTTGCTTATATATATATCCAATCACTCCTATGCTAATCTACAATTGATCCTATGTTAATGGGTGTAATCGCAAAGATGCACACTGATAACCAAAACAACAAATGAAGGCCAATAAACTTACTAACCCTAACCATATTTTTTGATGAAAGAAAGAAGATTTAACTACAATTGCTCCTATGGTAATGGGTGCAACGCCAAAGATACACATAGATAACCACAAACAATAAACGCAAGATTCATAGAGATAACACACAATCACTCCTATGTTAATCTGCAATTTCTCGTATCTTAATGGGTGTAACAACAAAGATGCACAGAGACAAGTGTTTGCTCGTGTAAGCAATTTTGATTAGACAGGCCAAACCTTACATGGACTGCTTGTCTTGTATCAATATGTTTCATGGGGGTTTCAATCATGTGTCATTTATCTCTAATTCTTAAAGTGTTTTCCTAATAGTTCTTATACAATTTCTCTATATTATCTACTAGCTCGAATTTTCAATCAAGAAGCCAATTGTTACATAGATTGCTTGTTTTATGTCAATATCTTTTATGATATTCTTTTTCCCGTAGTCCCACAATTGGCCTGGATTGCTTGTTTTATGATATTATGATATTCTTGAATTTGCATTATGTATCAGTAGGTAGTCTATGTAACAATTGGCCTATCAATTTGATGACCATTTTTACTATATTCTCCCTAAGATTACAGTTGTATTTCTAATATTGGTAGACTTAAACTTACTTCGTCTGCGTGCATTTACTTCATCCACCCCCATTGTACAACAATGATTATCTCCACTATGCCTATGCTTTCATACTAACCCTCTGCATATATATGTATATATGCAATTACTACTATGTTAATCTGCAATCGCTCCTATCTTAATGGGTATAATGCCAAAGATGCACAGAGATAACTAAAACAAAAAACCAAAGGCAAGAAAATTACTAGCGCTGCCCATATTTTTTGACGAAAGAAAGAACATTTAACTACAATTTCTCCTATAAACGTATACATATGTATATATTATGCTAATTCTTTACCACAATATCTCTTTTCCATCAACTTGTCAAACCAAAAAAAACACTACAATATTACATAGCTTGTTTGAAAACACTTGCCCTTTCCCAAGTTTGCTATTCTGTGGTATATGATAAGAGTCCATGAGATTTTGCAAGGACCTTACCTACTTTTTTTGCTCGGGGGTTTGGCTAGAGCCCGTGAGGCTTCATGATGTGAATATGGTTGGGAGGAAAACAAGCGTGGGTTTACGTGATTATGGACAACAACCGAACACCATGGTCATGTGCTTCTGAGAGGACAAACAATTTGTTCATTGCATCACATTGTTTATCCCCAGAAGCATATGGTAGTGGTGTATGTTGCTCCATTGAACTAAACCTTTTACAATGTCATGGTTTCCCTGCTTTTCTTTTTGTGCATGACTGCATTTTTTTCCTTTTTGGTTGTTGGTTGTTAGATGTGCCCATGTTTCACAAACACTTTTTTGCATATATATCTTAGTCATGCAATGCAAATACAAGCACTTTCTCCATCTATGCATGTTCCTCCAACCATCTTCAAATCCGATGATGTCAATTCTTGATCGGGAAACATGTTTTCACCAACTTCTCACAACAAAAAAAGACTACAATGTTATAGGGGTATGTGCAGGATCATGATGGGCCAAAAAGTGGTAATGAGGAAAAAATTATGTCTTTCATCGACCCAAAAACGCAAAAATTACGAGTTGAATTTTTGGTGGCTTGGGTGTCAGTACACACTTCCAAAGCAATTACCAAACCGAGATTTCCAAATCGGATATCCAATTTGAAAAAAGTATATATAAATAATTTTTCGGGCTGTCAAAATCATTTCACAGTCAAACAACCTGTGGGCGCACAGTTAGGAGGTTCTTCACACAACGGATATTCAATTTCACCAATATCCAATTTGAAAAGGTTAGAATTTATATTTTTCTTTGCTTTGATTGAATTTTCAATGAGATTTGTATAATTTCAATTAGTTTTTTATGAATTTTTTTTCAAAATAGGGTTTTTGATTGAATTTTTATGAAAAATTTGAGTTTAGAATGGATTTTGATTAAAAATGAATGTTTTTAATGGATTTTGATTAAAAATGAATGTTTTTAATGGATTTTGATTAAAATGAATGTTTTAATGGATTTTGATTTAAAATAGTGTTGTTTATGTATTTGTATTAAAAATTAGAGAATTTTATAGATTTTTGTTAAAAAGTAGGGTTTTTTTGGATTTTTTTAAAAACTAGGGTATTTTTATAATATTTTCATTTATATTGTCTAATTTTAATTAGATTAATTAGTTTTTAACTTTAATTAAGCATTATGGCTGCTGAGAATGAGAACGCACAAATTCCACCAGTTGAGAATGAAAATCCACTAGCTGAGAATCAAAATGCAGAAATGCCAAACGCTCCACGACCTCCGTAGCCATCAATTGAAGACTTAATTAGTGAAAAATTGGAGCAATTGAGGGGAATTTGTGATGTTTATAAGAAAATACCTCGATTATCCCATATTTCAACCACATTGACAAAAATAATTACAAATGTAGAAACCCTTTGCACCCAACATAATGTCTTTCATTCATGGTGAGAAACCATGAGGGAATATTATGCATGTGGATTGTCTTATGATGATGTGAAAAATATCCAAATAACAAAAGCCCAAATAGCCTCTTTATTTATTAGCCCCCGCACTAGTTTGCTAGTTAATGTTAACAAACCAAAACTTTCTGTAAAATGGTGCACGCATAGGGGCATAGTAGATAAATTTTGGGATCGTTGGTGTATGGTTTTTGATAAACCACCCAACAATAATCTTGATGTACCTTTTTACTTTATTAAAAAATTATACGCCGAGTTTTTGTTAGGGAATCATGTCAATTACTTTGACATTAAACCCTTCTAAGGCGTTGGTGGAGGTATGCCCCAGGATAGGCCAGGGGCAGTTAGAGTAGTCAGGTGCCCACATGTTCCCCTTCCTCCCCTTCCTCCGCCACCTCTAGTACAACATCCAGATATTACGGAGGATGCAACCACACAGACTATCCAGGCCATTCACTCTTTAAGTGGTCTTTTGGTTTCCCATGCTTCTTCAGTAGCTCAACCACATTCTGGTGATGTTGGCAATGGATCCAATACTACTGCATCATCTTCCTTGGGTCCACATATTTGTGTGCCACATATTTGCAATACATGCCACCAGATATGCTTGGGTCCTATTGTACAACCCACCGAGCATCCATTAGACACTTCTGATTATGACATCCAGGATGTGGAGATTATAGCAGATCACACGCAGGGGAGTGGAGCACACCCTACAAAGTCCTCTCCTACTATAGAGGTGGACATTGGAATAGTTACACATGTAACATTTAAGGTGTAAATTCATAACTTGCATTTTTTAAAAAATGAATATTAATAAGAGATAGTATCAAGTACTAATATTTATTTACATGGTCTATTTAACAGTTAATGTCTGAGGAGGAGCTCACACGGGTGACTGATAGCACCCTTAGGGCCATTTCATTTGGCTTCGACACACACACAATATGTATTTTCACACTCACTCATTTATATTTTTTTATTGTATACTTGCTTGTCATTTGAATTGTCATTAATAAAATTATATATTAACTTATATGTTTATCTTATTCTCTGCTTGTAGGAAACACCTAGTGTGAGCGAGGTGTGGCGCTCTCCAGACTATGGAGGCACAATTTTAGATAAGCGAAAGGTAATTGAACTCAAATTTGATTGAATTAAGATTTATAAGATCTTTTATTGATTATGCATACATTGACATAGATTGGTAGTTTCATATGTACTTGTCATTTTTATGTATAGGCGGTTGTGAGCTATGCATCATTGTTGACAAGTGTCACAACACTTGAAGGACTAAGTATTCAAACACCTCAAGGAGGAGGTGTTGAAACACCTTAAGGAGGAGGTGTCGAAACACCTAAAGGATATAAAGAAAAAGATTATCCTAAAGAGGTATGTGTTTATTTTATTTTGTGCTTGGTAAATATGTTCCTATTACAGACAATTGTATGCTAACTTGGATCAATTTTAGTTTTTGTTCACATATATAGATTGACGTTACAAAAGTTGGTTTGGTTGGTTCTTTGAGAGGGGTATATTCTAGGACTCCTGACCCTTCGAAGAGACATATATTTCAGGTAATCAAGATTTCAATTTTAGAGTTCAATTATAATTCAATGTATATTGATTTTTATGTTAATTATTCAATTTTAAATTATAAAGTATAACTAATCTCAATTGTGGTTTGACTTTTTCTTGTGCAACTACCTTCAAAGCCAACAAGTGCTTAAAAGAGGCTCCATTTTGATGATCCGCCAATAGTTTAGGATGAGATAGACATTTTGGCATGTAAATTTTGAATAGATACCAAGATGGCATATGCCACATATTGTAAAAATTTGTTTGAGTTGGTGTTGATGCCATTTTTGTATATGGACATACACTTGATTATTAGATAATTTGATATATAGAAGTTGACAATCGAAATTTAATTTCCTCCTAATGTGCATGATTAAACTTTTTGAAAATTTAATCAAGTGAGCAATGGTTAAATATCAATATATAATAGCATAAAAAGAATGGTTAAATGTTATGTAGTTTATATTCATATTGTTGATTACATTGTATTGCACATCTTTCAAACTCGAAGCATTACTTCACATTGCATAAGTAACAACTAGATGTTGATAGATGAAAAAAAGTCAATAACAATATAGTTTTTACAAAGTCAACCTAAGCAGTTATGCAATTACTTCACATTACATAACTAATAACTAGGAGCAGCTATCAATTGCATTAGCTTATCATGGAATTCTATGAGACCACATTTCTTTGAGGAAACTTGGCACAAAACTCACAAAAAATGAAAAGAAAGCACTCAAACAAACTTTAAAGAGGTCTCAGGCTTGCTGCCCCCTCATTCCACACGCTATGTAGCCATTTACTTGCGGTGTAGGGGCCGAACAATGGAGAAAAAATGTAAAAATAATATATATATATATATATATATATATATATATATATATATATATATATATGCAGCCTAGAAGCATGAATTATGATTAGAATATCACATAACATCATATAAACAAAAAACCACCATAAACTTGAATGTCATTTAAAACATGCATGATAAATATTCATCGTTGAAACTTGAATTGTGGTAGCTTGATATCTGAGTCTATTGATGCCAGGGTTCAATTTGTATGATATTGAAAAAAGAAGCCAACTGAGTAGAGTTATCAACATTCTTCAGAAATCATAAGAATTTTTTTAGTACACTAGCCATTTTGATGTCTTCTTGTAGTCTCAAACATTATTTTGTATCATTGTTACATTGGTCTTGAGAGTGGTAGCTTAATATAGGTCCACAATACAAAATCTGGTTTACTTGTGCAATGTAACAATGGCATAGGAAGATTTTTCTTTGAAAGAACGAAAGGGTGATTGCACGTTTGAAGTGTATAAACACATACCTTTTTGTAATATTAAGGATACTTTTTAATCTTCCATGCGTTGCTAATCTAGAAGGAAAGGTATTTTTCCTAATCTGTATGTAGCCATGCTTTTGACATTGTCAAAAAGAGAAAAACTTCCCTAATGATGCAAAGGCATGGCCCAGCAGTTCTAACTCTCCACATGAGAGAAGAGAGATATTGGAGAGTACATCAAGTCAGTGAGAACCAAAGTGTAATGTGTTTTAGTTTGTAGTACTCCTTTGTTTCTCTATAGTTGTGTGATAAATTCTTACTTCAATGATGCCGAACAATTTTTGAAAAAAGAAAGTTGTGTCATGATCCGCATTCAATCCAACAAGCAAAAATGAAAGCTCAGCCTCTTGGAATGAAAATTCTTGTTTGCAAAACAAATGAATAAGAATGAGGTAGTTAAGGTGTTTGAAGTTATTTAGAGGTCACTTTTAGGGTGCAAGGCTTAAAACTTCATTTTAAATGCACTCAAACAAACTTTAAAGGGGTCTCAAGCCTGCTGCCCCCTCATTCCACATGCTATGCAACTATTTACTTGCTGTGTAGGGGTTGAACAATGGAGAAAACATGTAAAAATAATATATATATATGCAGCCTAGAAGCATGAATTAGGATTAGAATATCACATAAAATCATATAAAAAAAAAACCACCATAAACTTGAATGTCATTTAAAACATGCATAATAAATATTCATCGTTGAAACTTGAATTGTGGTAGCTTGATATACAAAGTCTATTGATGCCAGGGTTCAATTTTTATGATATTGAAAAAAGAAGACAACTGAGTAGAGTTATCAACATTCTTCAAAAACCATAATAATTTTTTTAGTACACTAGCCATTTTGATGTCTTCTTGCAGTCTCAAATGTTATTTTGTATCATTATTACATTGGTCTTGAGAATGGTAGCTTAATATAGGTCCACAATACAAAACCTGGTTTACCTATGCAGTGTAACAGTGGCATAGGAAGATTTTTCTTTGAAAGCAAAAATGAAAGCTCAACCTCTTGGAATGAAAATGCTTGTTTGCAAAACAAATGAATAAGAATGAGGTAGTTAAGGTGTTTGAAGTGATTTAGAGGTCGCTTTTAGGGTCTTCTTGTTCATGCGAAGTGTATCAACACATACCTTTTTGTAATATCAAGGATACTTTTTGACTCTTCCATGCATTGCTAATCTAAAAGGAAGGGTCTTTTGCCTAATCTGTATGCAACCATGCTTTTGACATTGTCAAAAAGAGCAAAACTTCCCTAATGATGCAAAGGCATGGCCAAGCAGTTCTAAATCTCCACATGAGAGAAGAGAGATGTTGGAGAGTACATCAAGTCAGTGAAAACTGAAGTGTAATGTGTTTTAGTTTGTAGTACTCCTCTATTTCTCTGCGGATGTGTGATAAATTCTTAGTTCAATGATGCTGAACAATTTTTGAAAAAAGAAAGTTTTGTCACAGTCCGCTTTCAATCCAACAAGCAAAAATGAAAGCTCAGCCTCTTGGAATGAAAATTCTTGTTTGCAAAACAAATGAATAAGAATGAGGTAGTTAAGGTGTTTGAAGTTATTTAGAGGTCACTTTTAGGGTGGAAGGCTTAAAACTTCATTTTAAATGCACTAAAACCCTTGGAACATGGCTCATAGACCGACTTCCAGTCAAAATGTCTCTTAAATGCACAAAAAATAATGAAATTACTTCAAACCAAGTTTGTGAAGAAGTTAACTCTGTTGCCCACTAGTTTCCCTTAAGAGTCCAAAGTGCTAAAAGGAAGCAATATTTGAAGGGATATTTTTTAGAGACTGTGATGCTTACAGACTCTCCATTCAAGTCTATGGGATCGTGTTGAGACTATCTACAAAAACCTCTCTCGGTTTTTACTATCTTGGAGGCGTTTTCTTGTGGTGATGACTTTTCAGTGGAGGGAAAAGTTGCCAGATGCAAGCAGTGTAAAGTTGCAAAGTGGTGCAACTTTCATTCCGCAACTCGTACGACTAAATGGACTGTTCCAACACGTCCGGATGGGTACGTTTACACTAGGGATGGTCCTCTTTTGCACCCAAATATGCCGAATCACTCCGAGCTACATTGGACCAGTGATTTCCCTTAAGAGTCCAAAGTACTAAAAGACAACAATCTTTGAAGGGCTATTTCTTGGAGACCATGATGCTTACAAACTCTCTGCCTGAGGCTATGGGATCGTGTTGGGACCATCTACAAAAACCTCTCAGTTTTTTCTATCTCGGAGGCATTTTCCTGTGGTGATGACTTTTCAGTGGAGGGAAATGTTGCCAGATGCAAGTAGTGTAAAGTTGCAAAGTGGTGCAACTTTCATTTTGCAACTCGTACAACCAAACAGACTATTCCAACACGTCCAAATGGGTACTTTTACGCTAGGGATGGTCCTCTTTTGCACCCAAATATGCCGAATCACTTCGAGCTACATTGGATTGACGATTTCCCTTAAGAGTCCAAAGTGCTAAAATGCAACAATATTTGAAGGGCTATTTCTCATAGATCGTGAGGCTTACAAACTCTCCGTCCAAGGCTATAGGATCATGTTGGGACCATCTACAAAAACCTCTCTTGATTTTTGCTATCTCGGAGGTGTTTTCCTGTGGTAATGACTTTTCAGTGGAGGGAAAAGTTGTCAGATGCAAGCAGTGTAAAGTTGCAATGCAACTTTCATTCCGCACCACAACTCATACGACCAAACAGACTATTCCAACACATCTGGATGGGTAATTTTACACTAGGGATGGTCCTCTTTTGCACCCAAATACGCCGAATCACTCCGAGCTACATTGGACCAGCGATTTCCCTTAAGAGTCTAAAGTGCTAAAAGGTAGCAATCTTTGAAGAGATATTTCTCGGAGACCGTGATGCTTGAAGACTCTCCATCTAAGGCTATGGGATCGTGTTGGGACCATCTACAAAAACCTCTCTCAGTTTTTTCTATCTCGGAGGCATTTTCATGTGGTGATGAATTTTCATTGGAGGGAAAAGTTGTCAGATGCAAGCAATGTAAAGTTGCAAAGTGGTGCAAATTTCATTCCACAACTCGTACGACCAAACAGACTGTTCCAACACATCCGGATGGGTACGTTTATGCTAGGGATGGTCCTCTTTTGCACGCAAATACGTCAAATCACTCCGAGCTACATTGGACCAGCGATTTCCCTTAAGAGTCCAAAGTGTTAAAAGACAACAATCTTTGAAGGGCTATTTCTCAGAGACCATGAGGCTTACAAAATATCCATCCAAGGCTATGGGATCATGTTGGGACCATCTACAAAAACCTCTCTCAGTTTTTGCTATCTTGGAGGCGTTTTCCTATGGTGATGACTTTTCAGTGGAGGGAAAAGTTGCCAGATGCAAGCAGTGTAAAGTTGCAAAGTGGTGCAACTTTCATTCCGCAACTCGTACGACCAAACTGACTATTCCAACACATTTGGATGGGTACGTTTACGATAGGGATGGTCCTCTTTTGCGCCCAAATATGTCTGTAGTTGAGTTGGTGAGTTACAACATGGTAACGTCAATGAAATGTTGGGGCAACAAGATATAAGGTTGGATCGAGCTTGTGCAGGTTCTAACAATATCATCTTTAATTGTAATTGTGTTGTTTAAAGACACCTAGATCTTGCATCAGAAAACTCTTACCCAATCGACTTGAACATTATGCACACCCAAATACCTTATTTCCACTTTGCTAGATCAAAGACTCAATTACATTGGAAATGACCTTCACATGACCTTTTTGCATTTTTTTTGGCAAAAGTGGCAAGCCACTATAATTTATTATATATAAATAGGAGATATTACAAAACATGGTTCAAACGAGCATACCGGTAGGAAAGAACCAGGAAGAAAACCTCCGATTGTAGCTCGATTAATTACAATAAGTTATTATAGAATTGTCCCAATAATAGTAACAAAGCATACACCTAGAGATAAATGATGCCCATACATAGTTATGACTTTTTTACATTGTTTCACATTTCAAATTTCAAATTTTACAAAATTTTCCTATTGGAGGCATTTAGGGCATAGTCTTCCACAAGAGTAGTATGTTCACGTTTTGGACTGATAAGCACCTGTACAAACCATCAAGGTAGCAGTTAAACTACATACAATAGAAAATATGCTTAGAATAAAAGGCGGCTTAAAATAACAAATCTATATTATTGTAATCACATGCATACCTCTTGATTGGATCGAGTTGGCTATTGTTGTAGCGAGTCCATGATCAATCGTGCCAAAAATATCACAAAGTTGTCAAATGAGAAATCTATATTGTCATGAGAAAAGATGTAGACTAAATCTATATTAATCTAAACAACTTTGAATGATGATGAATTGGTAATTACAAACTATAAAAATGCTTAGAATAACCAATCTATATTATTCTAAATGACCTAATTGATGATGAGATGGTAATGCAAACTATAAAGACACTTAGAATAACCAATCTATATTATTGTAATCTATCACATACCTCTCTGAAAGGATCAACAACATTGCATTCTTTTGAAACCAACTCACATCTAGAACCTTCACTTCCACTCTGCAAAGTATATTTGACTATCTCATATCTCTTTTTCTCAACAAACTTTTTGCCAAATTCGTGTTCGAACCCTCATGAAAACATTGAAAAACTTTGACAAGCCACCACATTGTGAGCACTTTGCATTTAAACAATCATTTCTATAGAAAAAGCAACCATCATCTCTAGAACATAAAAATAGATCTAGCAAGTCCCTTGATGATTTCGGAAGATGCATTGCACCACACTCTTGCAACATTTCATTAGTATGCAAAGTAGAAGGATATAGCAAAATATTTCATGGTACATTAAAAGCTCCACATGGTATTTGCAATATTAGCAAGTATTACCAATTTTAAAGAGGCACACAATAAAATGGCTTCAAACCTTCAAAAGTCCTTTCGAGATTTCCATATTTGGATGTGTTTCAATAAAATTTTGAACAACATTGTTTGGCTTGATTGGTTGTTTTCAATAAGAGGGGAAGAAGTGGCGAGAGAGAGAGAGAGAGAGAAGAAAGAGTTCATTAGGAGGGAGGGGGAAAGATGGGAAGTAGAGAGAGAGAGGGAGTTCATTAGGAGGGAGGGAGGGGAAGGGAGAGGGAGAGATAGTTCATTAGGAGGAAAGAGGGGAAGAAGTGGAGAGAGAGTTCATTAGGAGGGAGGAGAGGAAAGAGAAGAGGTGGAGGAGAGAGAGGAAAGAGGGGAAGAAGTGGAGAGAGAGAGAGGGGAGGCAAAGGGAGAGGGAGAAAGAGAGGGAGAGGGGGAGAGATGGGGGAAAGCGATAATATTTAAATATTTTATATATTAGTAATATATTAACTAAAATATAGAAATAATGTTTAAATATATAATATACATAATAATATAATATATTATTTATTATATAGTTTTGTAAGAGATTATATATTAAATTATAAACAATATTGTATATTCTAAACTAGATATATTAAAATAAACTATAAACTATAAACAAGATATAATGTATATTCTAAATCATATATTATAAAGTCTAACATTTTTTAAAATGATATATAAACCAAATCGGATATCAGATTCATATCGGATATCCAATATTTATTACACAAAATTTATTGCCTAGGGAATAGCCTCAGGTTTGCTTTGGTATTTGGCTAGGAGATGCCAATCCTAAGAATTCAACACAAAAAGCGTGTTTAACAACTTGCCTTGTTTTTCTAGACTTCCCCATGTGGCTGACAACTTTTTTTTTAGCCAAAATTGATGAAACGAAAAGGGTTTGTAGAGGAGATTCTCAAATTTTTTCCAATATAAATTATGCTTTATTTTGAATTTAATAAATTATTATTATTCATTTTCTATTAGAATTATGACTAAAGTCCTGATTGATAGGCTGATTGTAAGACATCTATAACTTTCAAATGGTATCATATTTTTTGAATCCGAAACATGTGTCACATTCTATGCTTCGCATACTATAGGATTAAAAAAATAAAATGGAATTTCATGAAGTTTTGACCAAGTTAAGGTGGTCAGACATACGAGTTTTTATATTTTTTAAAAGTTGTAATAAAAAATTCATAATTACTTATTTACTTGGAAAAAATTTACAAAAAAATATGCATCACATCCAGACATGAGTCCTCTACTTATATCTAAAATATTATTAAAAAATATTATCATTTTATTATGGTCAGGGTGGTCAGACAGACACCTACTTCTTATTTTTTCCTTAAATTTAAGTACTACTGCATTGAAATTTCAAATTTTCACCAAATAGATTTAAAAATAAAATAAAAATAAACCTAGTAGTTTAGAAACTACATTCAATTTTCCACAGATTCTATTCTTACATATTTTTGAAATAATATAGATAACTTATTCAAATTTTTACTTCAAGTTGCCTAACTCTGAGTTTTTTGAATTTTCATTGCCACCTAAGGGCCTGTTTTTTCCATGATGATCCTGCACATACCCATAGATCTTGTTTGAAAACAACCATTTTTCCAACATTGTTATTCTATGACATATGATGAGAGTCCATGAGATTTTTCGTGGGCCTCACTTGCATTTCTTGCTCGGGGGTTCGGCTAGAGCCCGTGAAGCTTCATGATGCCAATATGGTAGGGAGGACAACGAGCGTGGGTTTAGTGCTTTTTCCTTGCACCTTCACATATTTATTGCTGCTTATATACATAGGCACAAATTCTCACATACAATTTTCTACCAAAAATATACTCTACTGTAACCATTGCATTTGTTATTGTTTCCACAGCTCTCTTTCCAACTTCTCCAATAGATTACTTATAGACAATTCTTTACCAATATGCCATGTATTCAAATTTTTCCATTTTATCTCTTTCTATTTACAACAGATAGTGCTAACCTTTTTTATTGTAAATGTATATTGTTTCCTTTATATTGTTGCACAAATATAACAGGCATTCAAGAAAATTAGTGTATTGTACACTGTCTATTTCAAATTCTTTGATGCTCTTGCTACTCGATGCAATGCAACTTTCCCTTCTTAAACACGATCAACAGTGTATGTAAGTACACAAACTTCCCCACTCTCAATATCTACAGACTTGGTTACCTAATTGTAAAAATTGTTCATTACTTTTAACTTCACATTGTATATATTAATTTTACCCATATACTTACTCATTTTTTATTGTTCCTTTTTAATTTTCCTTCCTTGTGCACTAACATACCCTTCTATTTCGTTTGCAGGAACTAGGCTTAAGCATGTAACATGATTTGAAAACCAGCATACCTCTTTCCGTTAAAGTTACGACGTCAAAGAAAAGACAACAATATTAGATATTATATATGAAAACACTAGATTTTTCCCAAGTTTTTTATTGTGTAATCCATGATGAAACTCCTTGAAATCTATCATGGCTGTTTCATCCTTATTTTTGCTTAGGGGTTTGGCTAGAGTCCATGGGGCTTCATGATGCCAATATGGTAGGGAGGAAAATGAGCGTGGCTTTTGTGGTTTTACTTTTAACGCCATACATTTATTGTTACATAGATTTATTTGTACAAAAATTGTTGTGTGAATTTAGCTTCAATAGACATACTCTATAATAACATGTTTCCCATGTTAAAGCAAGTCATAGGGAAGCAAAAATATGTTTCTCATGTCATACTATACAATAATATGTTTCTAATGTTGCCTCAAAACAAGGCGTACCTTCTAATTGAATTATTCTAACAATGCAAAATATTTGTGCCGCTTCATTGCATTTTTCTTCTAACCCATAAATCAAGAGCACAAAAAATTATTTTATTCCCAAAATTATTTAGTACATATTACTTATAACATGTTTCTTTTTTGAAAAATTCATTTGTGATGAGCATTATAAGTAATATTCAAATAAACAATGACTTTTTAAAAATATACTTTTTCATTCAATAATGTCCCATGCATTGTGTTATCTAAAGATAAATAATAATCAATCAATTCATTCATTAACCTACACAAAAATATCAAAGATCATTTTCCTCTTTTATCCAAATGGTTGTTAGTCTTGCAATGCATTGCTTTATCTTAAGATAATTAAATAATAATTAATCAGTTGATTGATTAACCTAGACAAAAACATAAAAAATATAGATGAACATCTAAGCGTAACAACTATAAGACTAAAATACATATAAACTTATTTCATACCTAAAATTAACATTGCAAATAATGAAGACGATATACAATGCTCCAATTAAATGCAGAGATATAAAATAATTTCTATGCCAAAGTTAAGTGCTTTACAACATTTTCAAATAATGTAAGTCAAATTTATATTACAGACATAGCTTTGCTTTAATTGATCTATCCATCTAATTATTCATATAAATATATAATTTGATTTTCAAACATATTTTTTCACTACAATGTACTCAAAAAACTTATCCTCATTCACCTCCTACTATAAACTAAGCTCTCATTATTCCATATTCAATTATTAAGATGCTTTCCTTTTTTTTAACTATAAGACTAAAATACATATAAAATTATTTCATACCTAAAATTAACATTGAAAATAATCTAACTCTTAAGTGCTTTACAACATTTTCAAATAATATAACTCAAATTTATATTGCAGCCATAGCTTTGCTTTAATTGATCTATCCATCTAATTATTCATATAAATATATAATTTCATTTTCAAACATCTTTGTTCACTATAAATTAAGCTCACATTATTCTATATTCAATTATTAAGACGCTTTCCCTTTTTTGACTCATCCAAACAATTGGAAATAATTCTCAATATTTATACTTTACATTGCATTATAAAAACAAGTTTCCTCTTCCATCCCCACTAAATACCCATACACGGAGGATTCCTATCGGCTGATTGTTGCATGCATGTCCATGCGACTGCTAGTAATTATTTATTATTAAGTGTATTAAAATAGATGGTTAAGGTATTGTAAATGATGATACGATTTCATATAATTAGCCAATAGGCTATATTATGGATGGAGTCAATCATAAACCTGTTTGACACTGGAAACTACTTCTATCAAACAAGTTTTTGAGGTGGTTTACTATTCCAAAAGGTAATGCGGATTTATTACAATTGATCTGGACAAAACGGTGGACGGAGAAATTAATATTTAATACAATATAGTAAATACAGATAACTCTTGATATAAATATTTGATTTGGTAAGAATTAAAATGAAGCATTTATGAGGTAAATATTTGATATTATTTTAGACTCATATCATCTGTACAACATTAATATAGTATCAGATATGGTTTGATTTTTGGTGCAGCTAAAAAATGTATTCTATTGTAGATTGAACCACCCACGCTAAGTATAACTACAATGAGTATTGGGAAAAATTATAAAACACTTCCACAAAAATCTGAATCCAGGTAAATTTCTGAGTATCAATGGCCAACATGAATTTGAGAAGATCTTCAATCAATTGCACATGCAATCATAGGGCTGGTGGACTCTTACTTGATGCAAGCCTTCAAAAATCAATCAAATGCTTATATTCAGATGGCTTTGCTATTGATCTAAAACCATTTACTCCAAATATTTAGTTGATAAATGTAAAAATAGAGATAGAGCATGGAGAAAACAACTATATCTTGGGATTCTGAAAGAAAATATTTTAATTGATTCTCTTTTTCGCATTTGAACCAAGATCCCTTTAACACATCTCTCTGCTTCATCTTTGGCTGAGACAAAATTCCTTTCAATGAGATTGTCTCAACCAATAGAAAGAGAATCTATGCTTCCCTCCTCAATGACATCTACCTCTATTCTCTTTTCTTTCAAATTCAATTGAAGGAAAGAGATAGACACCATTTGCCTAGAAGGAAAAGAAATGGTGCATGTAGATCTTGACAATAAAAAGGAAATACTGAAAATTATTTAAAATGCACTTGAATTTTGGGAGGTTCATATCGGAACCCAAAAATGTGAGAATTTTTTGGAATACTAGTAGAGTTGCAAATTACAAAATTGTAAAAATTGAGAAGAAAAAATAAATTGTAAATAATTGCATTGATTATTAACTTGATAATTGCTTAATAATGAGTACAATATATATATCGCAAGAGATGAGTCATATAGAATGGCAACTTCCAACTAGAAAATAGACATGCAACTCCGTGGAAGATTGCACAACTAAGCTATCATTATCCTAAAAAATCAAACAACTAGAAAACTTATCTAGAGGAATATTTTAGGAAAAATATTCTACACAAAACACCCCCCCTTAAGTGAGGCTAGGTGAAAGAGAGATATGCAAAAAAAGTAAGGATGGATGCATGAAAATATGAATGGGTCCCAACTATAAAGCCATGTTAGGTACCCAATTACAAAGAGGAAAGGAGAAAATTTGTGAGAAAACCTCCTAACCAAAAGATACAATAATGATATCCATTACAAATCCAATCAATCTCCATCCATACAAAGGATGACAAGCGAAGACATAACCCGAGCTGCGTAATGAGCTAATTTGCTGCAAAGAAGCACTGGAAGCACACTTGTGGAGTAACACTGGAATCCTTAATCCGATAAGCAAGGAAAGATAATATGTTTGCTAGAAACCATATTAGAGTCACTAAACGACTCAGGTTGGAATCATGATAAAGTAACAATAGACCCAATGCCAAGGAACACTAAAAACTCACAAACTGGCACAAATCTAGAATCTATGAAGCAAATTTTGATTGAAAAAGGATTTGGAATGGAAATGAAGTGAAAAGATAAAAAAAAATTGCAAACCTAATGCATGAAAATAGGAAAGAGTGCAGACATTGATCAATATTCACATATGCCTCCATGATTTCTACCTTGCAATATAAAATGAATTTGCACTTAAACTAGCCTATGCTTTGATACCATGTGAGAATTTTTAGGAATACTAGTAGAGTTGCAAATTACTAAATTGTAAAAATTGAGAAGAAAAAATAAACTGTAAATAGTTGCATTGATTATTAACTTAATAATTACTTAAGAATGCATACAATATATATCTAGCAAGAGATGAGCCATCTAGGATGTCAACTGCTAACTAGAAAATAGGCATGCAACTCCATGCAAGATTGCACAACTAAGCAATCATTATCCTAAAAAATCAAACAACTAGCAAATTTATCTAGAGGAATATTTTAAGCAGAATATTCTACACTAACAAAAAAATCATCACCTTGTAGTTGGAAAGAGTTCTATAAGTCGAGAAATTTGTAAAGTCTTTCATTGAATGGTATCCCAAACAAAGAAAAAATAATAATTTGATCTATTAATGTAGAATGAAATAAAACACAACAAAAAAATGATTTGGTCACATACGGATTCCCAAAAAAAACTCGCTAAAACCATCGCAAGTTAAGTACCTCAAGATTCTCTGTACAAATTGTGTTTGCTATCAATCATGTCAATGAGAATAACTGAGCATAATTTGCAAAAAAATACTATGAGGAAACTCTACCAAAATATATATATATATTTTTTTTCAGAATGAGGCGAACTAAAACCAACCTCCATATAGCTGGTGCTTCAATATTTTCACAATAAATGAAAATTAGATCTAACTGTATCATTGTTTGAGAGCTATTAGATTTTTGAGTTGTTATACAAGATTTTTGTAGTCTTTTCACTAAAAATGTTGGTTGCGAGTTAAAAAAAAGTAGGCATAAATTATTAGCGAGGAATGTTTCAATTGCTTGAAAGTTATTTTTATTGACGTGAAATAATTTTGTTCCTATGTCCCGTAAGAGAGATCACATCACCCTGTACATAAAATGATCTTCAAGAAATATGCAATATGGAGGCATGATATGCAAGAGAGACTGACATGTAAGTGTGCACGTGAAAGGAAAAGGAAGTTCCACATAACTCTGGCCATGCCAAGCACTGTTCAGGTAGTTGTTCGAGAATGAATAAAATTGAATATTGCAAAGATTACAAAAAAGGTTACATTATTAATCTAGGGGAGAGGACCCAATACTTGAGCATGTTTCAATAGTTGTGATAATAGTTGTTTATATAATGCCTAATATTTTTATCAATATTGGACCAATAATCGTGACTTTAAAGTTGTTAGTGTTGATGATGACTACCCATAATTAAACAAAATGTATTCCTTTGATCTAAAAAGCAACCAATCATGTGATTCCACATCAGCGCTCAATAAAACATGCTTTGAATGCACAAGTATTGGTCTCACTTTTTTTTGGGCCTTTTTTGACACCTTGACAAAAAGCATGTTGATGTGGCCCTGAAACCTTAGTTATAAGCAAGGGACTTGCGAAGTAAATTGCTGTAAAAAATTAGGAGTGATTTGAATTTTCCACGTAGAATAATTAGAAGTGCAAAGTTAGGGTGCACAACTAGTAGGTCCTCTCCTCTATATAAAAGGAGGAGTGGAGATTCATGTTTGCAATAAATCTTTGAAAAATTAAATGTCAAGATTAGGGGTTTACTTTTAAGATTGTTATGAAAAGATGATGATGTTTTTTCATGTTGTTTCATAATGATATTTTTTTACCATTTGAGTCAGTATAAAAAATTGTAGATTAATTTTAATTATTGTGGTTTATTATAAAGGTTTGTAGATTGATTTTACTTATTGTGGTTTATTATAAAAAATTATAGATGATATTTATTGTTGTAAGTTTAATTTCAATTATTGTGGTTTGGTGTATCAAGTGACTGTGATGTGAAAGGTTGAGTTTACAAAATCTATGTTTAAAACTTTGCTTATTGTAATTAAGATGATTTATTTTTAGATGAAAAACATTTAAAAAATTGAATTATATTTCCATCTACATAACATCATCACTCCCAAAAAAATAAAACTACAAATGTAATATTTTATATTAAAAAAATAATGCACCATATGATATCACTAAATCCTTGTTCCTAATATATTTATGTAGAGCACAAAATAAAAATTCCATATACTCAAAATAAATTATGCAACATCCATGACAATATATAGTGCATGACTAAAAGTACCTACAAGAGTGCAAGTGAAATAGTTGTATGGATTATATTTTCATTATAGCCTAGGACATTTTTTGCTTAGAATTTGCGAGGTAAATATTTGATATTAACTTTGATTCACAAAAACTGTAATCTATTTGTAATCTATTGTTTTTGTTTTGAATTAGCTACAATTTATACTATTTACATCTATAAGGGCTTAGTTGCCTTGATAAACCATGGAGCATCGGTTGAAGTAGTTGCCCTTCATATGGAAATCACATAGCTTTTCATCCTTATTAGGTTGATAATGAGCACATCAAGTGTTGTCTTTAGTTGAAACAATAGATAATTTCTTTATAGTGAAGAAAACATTATGCTCATTGAAGCTTTCCCCATTAAATACATTCTATTGTTTGTGCATTGTTTTTTTTAAAAAAAGGGGTAAAAACTTTATTGATAATCAGAGAAGAGCATTACAACGAAGCAAAGGGCCTAAACCCCAGGAAAGCAAAAAACAACAAAGCAAAGCAAGAAACGACATCATCCACCACCAATCCCATCGCCATCCTCTGCAATAATCTTGTTCAATTCATGGCGAAGATCTTGGGAAATCTGATCCCACCCCTCAATCCTCCAGCCATCAAGATGTGCCGAGGCCCATTTCGCCAAGCAATCTGCAGCTTTATTCCACTCCCTCAAAATATGGACAAACGAAACCTCCTCCATCAAGGAGCTAATCTGCAGAATTTGTTGCACCATCCTAGCTAACTGCCAACTGACATCAGCCACCTTCCGATCTTTAAGCAAATTAACCAAAACCTGTGAGTCAGACTCACATATAACTTTCCTCCACCCAAAGCATAAGCCCGTTCAAGGGCGGAGAATATCGCTAGACCTTCCATAAGGTTAACGGTCTTCGTCCCCTCATAAGAAGAGAAGAAGAAGACCACTGAGCCTGTGGAGTCTCTACCAACTCCACCAATTCTAGCAAGCCCAGGATTTCCTTTTGAGGAACCATCAGTATTAATCTTCAAAATTCCAGCAGGAGGGGGAAACCATTTGCCCACTCTCATAACTTTCATTTTTGCTTGCCTTCCTCTTCGGACACCAGCCGACGCCAAAGACAACGTCTGAAGTCCCAATCTCTCCAACTTCTCAGCATCCCCTTTCTCCAAGGGAAAATCAACCTCACACTTTGCTTCCACAGTCTCCTGAACCATACCCATAATTCTCTTCCAAACTTGTTGAATAATCAACTTTTCACCTCAGAAGATTCTACGATTCCGCTCCAGCCAAATCTGCAAAAGAAGGAATGTAGGCCCCACATGCCACACGTCCTAAAGGAAAGATACGGTAGTAGGAGGTCTGCCAAGACTACGCCAGAAATCTACTAGAGAGGAAGCATGGACACAAGGAACCCTCCAAGCTTCCCACCACAAGTGCCATAGCCTTAAAGCAAAGGGGCAACGAAAAAACAAGTGTGTAGAATCCTCCTCTCCATCCCCACACAACACACACATGGATGGTCCCTAAAATCCCCTCTTTTGAATATTATCCCAGGACAAACACTTATTCCAGGCCAAGGTCCAAATGAAGCAATTACACTTTGGCCAAGAAAACTTGTTCCAAACATTCTTCCACCAATGAACCTCCCCCCCATCCAGCTTGTGAGATAACAACACCTGATAACCAGAAGAAACAGTATAAACACCCTTAGGGTTGGGAGACCAAGATAAAACATCTCCACCCGGAAGGGAACTACAAGTCCTGCTAGAGAGGATGCTGTGCAATTCCACACATTCCTCCTCCATACCAACCACATGCCACTCCTCAGGATTCTTCCATCTAGCCGTCATTAACTGTCCTTGAGAAGAAACAGACTTGAAGTCTCTCACCTTGTCCCACCCAGCCTCAAGGAATCTTTGACAAAGGGGCAAGAGGTTAGGATATTGAGAAACAATGGGAGGAAAACCATCCCAAGCATCCAACCAAAATTGAGCCTCAAGCCCACTATTGCAGATCCAGAATAAGCCATCTTTAACTAGAGCAGCCCCCTTCTTAAGCGTACTCCAAATAACCGATCCTTTCCCCACTAAGGGATAGCGAGGAATATCCATCTGAGGGATCCCCAGAAAATATTTATGAAGTAAAATCTTGGCCCAGGTCTGATCTTGCTCCACACACCACCTCCGGTACAGCTTGGCAGCAAGCGCCACCCCAGTCAAAGAGGACTGCCTTAATCCAAGACCTCCATATTGCCTCGGACTGCAAACAAGCTCCCATTTAACCAAGCTCCATTTGGATGACGATAACTTACCTGCCCACAAAAATTGTCTAGATAAAGCATCAAGTTCCTGGAGAAAACCAGCTGGGGCCACCTGGAGCATGCATCTGTAAATGGGAAGAGCTTGAACCACAGATTTGATCAACTGAACACGACCAGCAAAGGATAACCATCTATGGGTCCAATGGTTAACCTTCATCCGAAACTTTTCCAGAATATTCTGCCACGAATCCCTAGACATCCTTTTGTCAGAGATAGGAATTCCAAGATAGATCAAAGGGAGGGATCCAGACTGAAACCTTAAAATATTGGCAATCCTCCTTTGAATCGGATCAGGAGTATTGAAGAAGAAAATGGAGGATTTACCTTCATTTAACATTTGACTAGAGGCGGTCAGATAAACATCCAACACCGCACGCAAGTTTGTAGCCTCCCTGATTGTAGCCATTCCCATCAAAGCAATATCATCCACAAACTGTAAATGAGACTGTGGGGGTATATTACCACCCCAACGCCATCCCTGAATGATACCCCTCTCCACATTTCTTCTCAACAACCGACCCAATCCTTCAACAAAGAGAAAAAACAAGTACGGAGATAATGGATCACCTTGATGCAATCCCTGAGAGGCACCAAAGAGCTCTGAGGGTTCACCATTAATTAAAATAGAGAAGGATACAGAAGTCACGCAACTCTTGACCCACTTAATCCAATCATCCCCAAACCCAAAAGCACCAAGGATCTTCCAAAGGAAGGACCATCGAACTCTGTCATAAGCCTTTTCCATGTCCAACTTGATGAACATAGCCTTATCAGTGGAGTTAGCCATAGAATGAATGGACTTTGTAGCAATAACCACCCCATCCAGAATTTGCCTTCCCGTAACAAAGCCACTCTGCTCCTCGGAAATTAACCCTCTAAGCCAAATTTTTAGCCTATCCGCAATTACTTTAGAGATGATTTTGTAAATCACATTACAAAGAGAGATGGGTCTAAATTGGCTTAACTTGTTTGCTCCATCAGATTTTGGGATGAGAGCAAGGAAGGTGGAATTCAAAGCCCGTAACATCTGCTTATTCGCCTGAGATTCCTGGACAACAACCAATAAGTCAAGCTTAATAATATCCCAGAATTCTTGAAAGAACTCCACCGGAAAGCCATCAGGGCCAGGAGCTTTCCCTCTCTTCATCTGGAACACCGTTCTCTCTAGCTCTTCGATTGAAATATCCCTCATGAGACATTCATTCATCTCCCTAGTAACCAGAGAAGGGATACAAGATAGAACTTGAGCCTCCTCCTCTGAAGCCCCCTGTGAGTCCTCCCTAAATAAGGTAGCAAAGTACTGCATGGCTTCACAAGAAATATCCTTGAAAGAGGATAGATGCTCGCCAGTGTCATTCACCAGAACAGAAATTAAATTCCCATGTCGCTTGGCTTTGACCGAATTGAAGAAGAAGGCCGTATTTTTATCTCCCTCCTGAAGCCATTCAACTCTTGCCTTCTGTTTCCAATATATTTCCTCCCTCAGCTCACACTCCTCCAGCACTTTCCATGCCCTGGCCTCCTCTTGAAGTAAATAGGCAGTCACACCTTCCTCTCTGATCACTCTTGTAATGCTATCCAACTCCACCTGGGCAGCAGCCTTAGCATGGAAAATGTTCCCAAAGCACTGCTGATTCCAGCGTTTAAGCTGGTATTTAACAAATTGGAGAAGCTTAGCAAAGGTGTACATTGCCGTACCATAAGCGGGTCTACCCTCTTTCCACCATTTAGTCACATAGTCATGAAGAGAGGGTTCACGCAGCCACATAATCTGGAACTTAAAAGGGGGTGACCGAGGCACACTACCTGAAGAAACTACAAGCTTAATAGGCCAATGGTCAGACCCCCTCCAATCCAAAATTTCAGAGCTAGAAGACCATAATCCACCAACCCAGAAGCAGGAAACCAAGAACCGGTCAAGTCTTTCAGAGATGCAATTATTCCCAATCCTTCGATTGTTCCAGGTGAATAATCCATTATTAGGCTTGACATCAACAAGATTCAAAGCAGAGATATTATCCTGAAGAACCATCGCAAAAGGCTCCAACCTAGCATTACCCCCCCGCTTTTCAACTAGCTCACAAATAGCATTAAAGTCCCCAGCCATAATCCAAGGATGAAAAGGCACCATGCTCTGAACAAATCTAATATGAGACCATAGAATTTGTTTACCTTGAAACTCAATAGGCGCATAGATATTAGAGAGGAGGATAGACTCCCCGATCTCAAAACATGAAGCGATCATTGAGATAGAAAACTTGCTGGCCATCCACCAGAGAGGGCGGATCCTCTGAGGATTCCAAAGGCAAGCCACTCCACCCGCAGACCCTTGAGCACCAACAAACTGACATTCGCCACTGCCCCACAGCTTAGGGGATAAACCAATCATGCATTCCACAGAAACCTTAGTCTCCTGCAGGAACAAAACATCCGGAGATTGACTTCTAACCAACTCACGAACAACCTTTTGTCTAGGGCCGCTGTTTAGGCCCCTTACATTCCATGAAAGAACAATCATTTCAAAGAGCTCGAGAAGTGTGAATCCAAAGTCTTAACCGACCCTAACTCCACCAAAGTTTCCCCAGCTAACTTAATTTTTTCCATATCCTTCTTCCTGCCAAGCTTTGAGGATTTCTCCCCTAGCCCTTTTTTGATCTCCTTTTGATGAAGACCCAGAGGAGAAGGAGAAGACCTATTATTCCTCACTACATCTGCTCCTGTATGCAAAGCCACAATAGGACCATCTCCCCCATCCTTCTTCGTTTCCATAGTAGGAGTCATCTCCACTTGGACATCCATTAGATGATCGGTCACCATTTGCAAAGCTCCAGTAACTTGTGCATCCTGAGTATCCTCAAACAGAGAATCCTCCTGCCCAGAACACACAATACCTTGATCCAAATTCACCAACCCCGGGTTCACTTCTTGCTGACCCAGATCATCCAAAACCTCAAATCTGTTAAAAGAGTCTTCATCTTGTCTTTCCTTCTAGGTCCTCTTTTGGCCTCGGTTTCTGTTACGATTCTTCACAGGGGCGAAGCCATCAGAACCATCACCATCCCCAGGAATGGGGTTCTCTCCCTTATCCTCCGTAGGTGGGTTACGGGAAGGCTGAGAAATAGGAGGCTCTACAGGCCTAGCCCTTGGACATCTTCGTTGCAAGTGACCATATTCATGGCATAGACGACATCGGAAAGGAAGAGTTTCATAGTCCAATGACTGTACCCAAGAGTAAGGACCCACAGACATATCCAAAGAATCTGGTAATGGTTTACTAAGATCAATTTCCACACAAATGCGAGCAAAAGTGATTACCTTTTTAAACTGAGTCTGCAGCGAGGAACCAACCGGCTTCCCAAGCATCGACCCCAACATATGCAAAACATCATCCCGCCAGCGTTCCACAGGAAACCGTGGGAGCCGAACCCACACCGGGACACGAGTTGGAAGCTCCTCAGCAGGGTTAAAACCAGCATGCCACGGTTTAAGAAACAGACCAACCTGATTATAGAAATAAGGGCCTCCTTCGAAGACCTTATTTCGATCCGCCATGCAATCAAAGGTGACCATGAAATAATTATTTTCCAAAAGCTTTATATCCATCTCACCCTCCGGCATCCACGTCCGTCGAGCCCAGGATTCCAGAAAGTGCATCGATATCCTCATACCCAAAAACTTACAGTAAAAAGAGTGCCTTGAATAATTTTCAATATCCTCCACAATCATTTCCAAAGGAATAACTAGTTTCGGCCTCTCCTTGCAATGTTCCAGGCAACCATTAATCTTTGTGATCCGAGCTCCACTAGATGAGCCCACTCCATCTGGCCCTGCTTCCGACACGAACAAATTATTATTAAAGACTTTCGAAGTGTGTTGAGGAGACTTCGCACCAAGCGCTAAACGGAAATCCATTAGAGGGTTAGCACCCGAGGTCTCCCTAGGAGACATAATACCTAACTTATATCAGGCATGCACCGCCTTCGAGAAATAAAAATATGAAACAAGGGTTTCAAAGCCCCACCCACAGCTCACCACGATCCACTAGCCAAAGAACAAGAGACACCACTGAATGGAGTCCTTACACAGACCAGGAACCAAAGGCGCGCCCCTAACTGCACACCCGTGGCTCCCAGCAACACCCCACACTCTGGTCGGCACCAAAGAATAGCCCACACGCAGGAAAAGAAGGAAAGAAACCACCGTAGTGGCCACACCCAACACCTCACCCCCAAACGCAGCCAGCAAACCCCCCTCCAAGCGCATAATCAAACCAGAAAAGGAAACGAGCTAGGGCACAGACGCCCTAGCTCGGCAGACTGCAGACGCACTCCATCCGAGTTCTTCCACCTATTGTTTGTGCATTGTAAATATCTACAATAAATTTTAATTAATTTCTGCAATTTTATTCATCAACATTATTAGGATTGATTATACATTTTCTTCATAGTGACGAGGAGATTTACAATGGCTTCTTGCAAAAGGAAAACAATGATGGAAGCTTATCAACTTTCTAAAGATTTTGAATATCATGTCACCTTTGGATAGTATTTTAGTTGCTTGAATGAAACTTCTTCAATCAAAAGTGACCATGTGCATACATCTCTTCCATATCATATTTTACTTTATGCACCATATTTACACTTTATTTGTAAAAGACAATAAATACACATCTCAATTGTATTTTATCCAAAGCACCATATGAATATTAAAACTTATCCATATCTTACTTTAGAAGAATTAAATGTGATTTTCAAAGTTCAAGAAAGTTAAAAAATCTATATAACTAGTTTATTTTCTTTAATGTCAAATTAATGCTATAAGTGGATATGGACAAGAAGTGACTGGCGCAATCTCCATTATATCATATTTGTAGTTTACACATAGTTCTTAAACTATACACAAGTCTCACAATTGTTGTTAATTTTAAAGTTTTTAGTACAATCAGATCTTCATTTTCATAATGCAGATGTCAAGATGTTGAAACATGTTCACACCATCTTAGCAACTCCTACAGTTGCATCTTCTCTTTAGGTAACATTATTCTTTAGTTTTATTTTTATATTATATTTTGTTATATTGAGATTTTGTAAACTGTCATATTTCCATTTTAGAACAACCAAAAAAGGCATGATAATTATTGTGGCCACTCATTGTTCCATTACAAATGAGTATTAAACAAACTAACTATCCAATGAAAAATTTGGATTACCTTTTTCTAAACAAATTGACTCCTACAAATGATAGTATTGCTTCAAACTAGCTGTTACATGATTTGGATTAATGAAAATTTATTTCATTAAGATGGAGTGTAGATCAAAATTCTTGGCCTTGCTACACTATTGTACTTTATTGATAGATTGCTCTTGTTCTATGTAACCTACCTTTTTTTATGAGTTTCGTCAAGTGAAGGGTATTGATGAATTCTTGTGGAGTATGATAGACAATGCTAAAAAGGTGAAGGAAAAAGAAATTAAACTTGACAATGAACTCATTTTGGTTAGCTAATAAATCTATTTGAATTCAATAAGAGCTTGAGAAAGTAGGCAAAACATATATTTTGGGGGTTATATTTTTCATTTGGGAAATATCCTTTTGATTATTTGGTAAAATTTACTTACAAAGTGAAGTATTTCTATTTAGATGAAACAATCGTTTGGTAAATTTCCACTACTTTATCAATCGAGCATATCAAATTCTACATACAATTAAAGTAAGGTTTATGCTATTATGATCTATGGTTATCATAAATTGAATTATTGTATGAGAAAGTAAGTGAATAAGAGTTGGAGGTGGAGCAAAAGTATAATAAGATACAAAGATGTATGTTTTTGATAGTGCATCTCTAATCTCTTACTCACTTTATATAGTATAAATTTAATACATTTATTATTGTTTAAATTTGCACTTTTCACAAATCAATAAAAATGAGCCATGAATTCTTCTTCCTATATGCCTCTATTTTTAAAAATTTAGTGACATTAGATTCCTTGCTTGAAATGTAATATAATATTTTAAGTATGTTCCCCTTGTCACTGGTTGCTCACTTGCACTTTATTTCATTTTAGAAGCAAGCCTCCTTGGAGTTTGTTTGCATCTTTTTTCTTAATTATGTACTTTCATGTCACAATATCTCACAATATTCTCATTATAAAGATTTGATTTCTGTAATTGTCTTATTGTAAATTGAGAACACACCAATTCAGTGGTATAAATATAATTTTATTGCAACTAAAAAAAATGGGTAATAGAATGTATTATGCTCAAAGAAGTTGTTTTCAACATGTGAATAAAACTCAAGCTCATCTTTGTTTATCTTGTAGGGAAATTACCACTATAGCTCAAAGCAACCATATAATGTATTGTGCTCAAAGAAGCTATTTTCATCATGTGAATAAAGCTCAAGCTCATCTTTGTTTATTTCTTCCTTTAATTCCTCTACCCTACTACATAGACCTGTATCTCTTATTATGGAATGCAAACTAAGATGAAGATTTGATTTGTCTTTATATTCAATTAAATGTTACGTAGCACTTGATAACAAATTGCCACTATATTAGGAAAACAACGACCCCTACAAGTGAACCCAAGGAAAACCCAAACCTCTAGCCATAAAAGAAAAGAACAATTACTATTAATGACTTAATTTTGAATGATATATGACAATTATGCTCCATTGAGCACCCGTGTCCAATAGTTCTTTAAATTTTAGACATTATCTCATTTAGCATATCAACAAACCTTTCTTAAAGGACTTTTATAAAACTATAGGTTTCGTTATTGAGCCAATGCTACTTTCACATTTATAAGACATTCTATATAAATTAAAATTAACATAACCATTGCACCTCCATTATTACAATCTTGGTGTAAAATTGATAAATTGTTCACCAAAAAAGTAAACCACTAATAGCATAAAACAATAGCTTAAAATAAATCAAAAATTGTCTTTCAAAATTATGTTAAAAAAAATATTTATACATAAAATATTGTAAATTAAATTAATGTATCTTCTATACACCTATAAATTCGTAATCTAACATATTAACTTATATATAATTTTCTATTGGCATAACCCTTACACCTCCTTTTTAGGTGCAACTACTACTATAGGAGAGGACCCAATAGTTGTGCACCTTAACTTCGCACTTCTCAAAATCCTACTTGGAAATTCCAAATCACTCCATTTTTTTTATAGTAGCTTACTTGGCAAGTCCCCTACTTATAACTTTTGTTTTAGGGCCACATCATCAAATATGATGCCACATTAGCATGCTTTTTGTCAAGGTGTCCAAAAATGCCCAAAACAAACCTATTACCAATACTTGTGCATTCACATCATGGGTAGTTGAGCACTAATGTGACATCACATGATTGGTTGTTTTTTAGATCAAAGGGATACATTTTGTTTGAGTTAAGGTAATCATGTCACAACTATTAGACATTATATAAGCAACTACCATCACAATTATTAGACATTATATAAACAACTACTATCTCAACTATTGAAACACGCTTCCGATCCTACCGAGGTTAGGGATTTTAGGGATTTTGCGGACAGGTATCCTTGGGCGGTCGATGGCAATGAGCAGGTGAATGGCGCGAAAGTCTCTGACAAGTTTTCTAAGAGAGATGGCATGGCTGTTGATGGCACTAATGCTTTGAAGGAGGATCCGAATTAACAGTAAAGATTTAAAATCACGCCCAATATGGATTTCAAGGTGAATGTGGATTTCAAGGATGCCGTAACAAATGTAGTCTCGATGGAGAACAAAACGGCCATTAAAGTCTGGGGTTTCCAGAAACTATTCAAATTGCAAATCTATCATTGGCACTCAAGCTAGGGCAGAGCTAGCTGCAACGCCTACAGTTGAATATGGTTCCCTATATGGGGAAAACATATTCACAATGGTGGCTCTTGCTTTGTACAAGGGCACGGGAAAGGTTAACATGAACCATCTGTGGTCAGTCCTACCGCCATTCGCCTCTCGGACAACATTTCAGAAATTAGCGTAGAAAATGAGGAATTAAAGGACCGAGAGCATGCCTTAATTTGTCACAAGATTATCGTCCAAGCTGTGCGATTTGCATCGCTGGATACCAGAGGTTTGGAAAGAAGGAATGAAGGATGAAATTAGCTTTTACCCATGTCCGAGATACAAATATTGTGTTAAAAACAGGGCCATGGGCATTCCCAGGTAAGTCACCTTTGTATGAAATCTTGGGCACCTACCTTTAACCCATGCACTGATTATTTCTCCCCTGCCCACTCATGGGTTCATCTGCCATACTTGCCCCTGCAATTCTGGGTAATTGAAAGCCTAAAGGCTATTGGCAAAGGGCCGGGGAAGTTTCATTGCATTTCTAAGGAGACTTCTGCTTTTGCAAATTCAACATGCCAGAATTTGCATGGAAATAGATCTCTCAAAGGGACTCCATGCGGAGATTTTGATGAAGGCTGGTGACAAAAATGGAGGCATCCAATTGATTATGAGAGAATTGCTTTTAGGTACAGAAAATGTTATTCCACAAAACAGACTCCCCTGCCTAAAACTTATCTTTCTCATGAGCGATACTTTCTACAAGTACCGCCCCAGTTAATAGCAAAGGCTTGGTTCATGAAGCCTCTTCGATGGCAAAATCAGATAATGGGAAGATTCAACTATTTTTGAATGTCATCCTCCCTTCCCATCTACGATGGATTGGATTGAGGTAAGCAAAAAACGTCGCTTTCCCAGAAAAATAATAATTATCAGATGATTTTTAGGCCATCAATGAAGGATGACAGTAGAAAGAATGAGACCAGTTTTGTTAACATGTATCACCCTAGCATTTTGGGCTGATTTGTTATGCTCCCATATTTAAGTGTTTGATGCACACATTATTTGTTTTTTTTTTATAAAAATGGTAGCAATCTCTGGAATACCAGAATTCATTCATAGAAAAGAAAAAAAAAATTATTTCTTTTGCATGACACATATCATATAATAATATATGAATAATTCTATCTCTCAATATGATTTGTGAATGAATGTGTTATTTTTTTTCTTAATTCTAATCTATTGTTCTTGTTTTACATCACAGTAGAATAATTTTATGTCAATAACATAGAGATTTTAATACAATCTTGATATAGTTATATCATTTCTTCATTATATTCATGATTGTAATAATAAGCATTCATTAAGTGATTTTAATAAATCTAATAATATGTATAATACAAAAATTAATAAGTCTGATATCTTTAAATTTTTAAAAATAGTACATTTCTATTGTGACTTATTACATATTTTATCTTTGAAAAGCTATAATATATAATTTTTCTCCTTCAGTTCTCTTTCATTCTGATGATGGATCACTAGTGTGATTTGAAACATTGATGATAAAAAAACAGCTACACAATCAAATCCACAAATCACATTCAAACAACAAGATGGATTGTGAAAACTTGATATCTTTAAGTTATAATATTATCAAAAGATACCTCTAATTTAAATAGACCAATGCATTATATTATATAAACTAAATAAAATAATGTGAAACAATAACTTATTTATTAATATTTGGTAAATTAATTTTTAGATATCAAAATTTAAGAAATTAAAAAAATCATCCCAAAAAAAAGCTATCCACTAGAAGATCCATACAACAATGGAGTGATAAGAAAACGTTGATCTCCCACTTACCAGAATCCTCAATACTACTTTCCAAATTATCTGCCGCCAATATTCCTTTTCCTTACATGCTTTTTCCGTATAACCGGTCAGCAATTCTTTGCAATACAGTCGAGGCTTTGCCTCCTTCAACTTTGTCGACGGTGGCCATAAACCCCTTCTGTATATTCATTGTGACACCACTCATGTGAACATTACTGTAATGTGCGGTGAGTACAACTGTAACAATCCATTCTCCATTTTGAAAGACATGCCCAGGGGTTACTACAGTTTCAAGCCCTTTGATATGAGCACCATATAACGTTACAAACAAAGCGTATATAGTGATTGTACTTGATGAGCTTTTCAAGTTCAGTGATGAGCATCTCTCAATTTCAGTGACTGCTTGGGACCCAATTACTTCAGAAAACAAATTTTCGTTCAATCTGGACAATGCTGTATCCACTGGCTTCCCTGTTAAAATGGTATACTCTGACGGCAGGCTCTGAAACATTTAAAATATCAGTTAAAATAGCTCAACATTAAATAATTGATAGAAATAATGGAAACCCAAAACACAAATTTTTTAAAAACACAACTTAAAAATAGTAACATTCTTTTTAACTCTTCAACCCAAAAGGAAAAATAACCGGATTCACTTTTTAACTATAAATAAAGTTGCTCTCTACTAAAACTCAATTGTTTGCAGTGAGTGAAACTCAATAGTACCCTCAGTCCATAAATGCAATTCCATACACTTGCATCTCCATTGTCAGGCACTTCAATTACCAGACTTTTCAATCCTTGCAACTTTTCAAGACCTTCTATACTCTGCAGCTGATGACATGAACCAATCTTGATTCGCGCCAGACGACGTAGATGAGCAAGGGTTTGCAACGATCTCAATCCTTTACATGCCTTTGTGCATAACACTTGAAGCCCTGTTAGAGAAGATAAGCCTGATACTGTTTCCAATTGGTCACATCCCCACAGTATTAGTGTACTCAGTCTCTGTAGCTGCTTTAAATCGATTTCCTTGAGAATACTCATCGAGTCAACTTCCAATGATCGGAGTCGGGGGCAAATCTCTCCACCAATTAGCAACTTTGATATATTATCAAAATTGTGAAGTTTTATGGCTTCAAGGCTATTCATGCGGCTGCTTGTAGGAGGCTCAAATTTAGTTGAATCTGTACCTTTGCTCAGATTCAAATTCCCAGTTAAAGAAACGCCGCTGCCCCACAATTGCAATACTCTACGATTACTAAGTTGTTCGAGTGACTGTACCAAGTATGTTATATCGGTCTTCTCCAAGGATATGTGTAATTCTTCCAGATAAATGAATTTTCCTATTAAATCAGGAAGACTTTGCACAGCGGGAGAATGGAGAATCCTCAGCAGTCTCAACTCAAAACTGGCCTGGCATTTACAATTAATCTTAAAAAATGAATTAGTTCTCAGTAGTAAACAATCTTAGCCAAATTAGTAGTCTGAAACGTATGCTCTGCCCTTAAGGGAGATTTAATTTCCAGCAAAGAAAAAATAAATACCTGGGTATTGATCTGCAGCTGTTGCTGAAAAGTGCTCCACAATTCTTCCATTCTCTCAACAGTTAAACAGTGCAATTTTCTTAGAGGAATCCACGAAGGAATGCTTTTTAACTTGCCACCTTCATTATCAATGTCGAGCCACAGGAGTTCCGTCTCAGCAGAACCATCTAAACTACCGATAAAATAAGTAATCCTGATTTTGAGGGAAGAGATTTGTAACGAATGGAGACACCTGCCTTTTGTTTTTGTCAGGATTTGTTTAAGTCCATTTGCTTCCTACATATAAGGATCAGGGTTTACAAACACATAAATTGAAATGTTTTCTCAAAAGCTTTTGAAAGTTATAATTTCAAAAATATAAAGAAGCATACCATAGATCTAAGTTGTTCTGGTTTCCACAGCCGAGGAGGGCCTAATTCATCTGCTATTTGTCTTCCCAGATCGCGGAGGTGATCGTGCATTTCAAAGTTCAGGAGATTTGAACTGGATGTGAGTGCCCAAGTCAGCTGGAAAGGGACCTTCACTTCAATCAGGCACTTATCTTGCAGGGTTTGAACTGCATGCTCAGCGCTCCAACCGGACGCGTTCCAGATTGATATAGCTATACTTTTGATGTCCATTGCTATTATCTTCTTATTGAAAAAACAAGCAATATCTATGAATATCTGTTTCTCCTGACTGTCGAGACCATCAAAGCTGATTTTAAGCCTTTGCATTATATCCTTCGGCCGGATTTTCCTAACTTTTTCCAATTCTAACTCCCAATAATACTCATCCCTGCCATAAACATGGGCGCCCAAAACTTTGAGTGAGAGCGGTAAACCCCCACAGAATTCCACGAAGCTTTCAACCAATTCCTCATATGCAATGGGTGGATCCCGTCTGCCGAAAGCATGGCGAGAGAAGAGCTCTTTAGCATGATCCCTATCCATTTCCTTCATCCTGTAACGGATGGTTATACCCGCACCCGTTAACACACCTTGGTCACGGGTTGTAATAATCACCAGGCTACCAGCGCTCAGCGTATCTTCAGGTAACAGGGCATCTAACTGGTCCCGATGATCGATATCGTCTAGGACAATAAGGAACTGCCAATTCGTTGCCCTTCCCAGGCGATACTGCAGTGCTCCTATTCCTTCATCCACATTCCTAAACACTCGATTTTCATTGAAGAGATCTTTGAAGAGCTGGCTTTGCAAGGAGTGCAAATCACGATTGGCGTGCGATTCTCTCACATCAGAGAGAAAACATGATGCATTGTACCATGAACGCTTCCTGTTAAACAATTCTTTTGCCAGAGTGGTCTTGCCAGATCCCCCAAGTCCAAAGATCCCTACTATCGTGATCTTGTCCCTCGCTGTCTCTGAACAACAATTTTCAAAATCTTGGACGAGTTCAGCAAGTCCAACCGCATATTTCGCTACATGTAACGGTATCCTCTTTTTCATTTCTTGCAGCACCCGGGACACAATCTTTTCACACAAATTGCTGAAAGCCAACACGGAGAATTCCTTCAGAAAATTCATTCTAATAAGGTAAAATGAATGTCATGTACAGGAGAAAAAGGGAAAACATGATGAATCGCAATAAATACAAGGCACAGGACGGTAATCTTACTCTTTATGCTGGCTAAACTGGTAGCCAGAGAAGTATGAAGCAGATATGAGGGCTTTTTTCCATTCATCCAACCTATCAAGATTCCTGCCTTTACTTTGATAACCAGAAAATGCCGCAGCATATGCTGACTTCTCGTTCTCGATGTAGCGAAGCTCCCAAGGTTCCACATCGTAGAACACAGGAATAAACAGGGCATCAGTTTGTTCTAACATAAGAACAAGTTCGTTTAAACACCAAGAGGACATTGCATATCCTCTGGAAAAAATGGCTATTTGCACAACGGATGAGCATATGCCATTGCGAATGGCGAAAGGAATAGAGTCTCCCCCTTCTATCTCGTCCCGGTCTAGAAATGCCCGGCACTCTCTAGCCTTAAGAAGTTGATAAAGTTCTGTAGCAAGAGTATCTTTGACGTCAGGGCCTCGGTGGCTGATGAATGCATCAAATGATTTAGGAGATGCAGCCGATCTTTCCCGTTGATATTCTACAAATCTTGAGCAGATGAGGAGGAGGAAGCCATGAATGCAAGAATATAAATGCAAAATCTATGAAATTTTCTACAGCAGAGTGGCCTGGTTATGATGAAAGAAAACAACAATTTAGCTATTCTTTGTAGAGAAATGTCAATCGAGTAAATGCCCGTCGACAGCACGGAAAAAGAGTTACCAGACCTTTATTTTCTATCCTAAAAGCAAAACTACTCCAAAGCAAAATTACTCCCGCAGGCTGAACAATACGGAAAAGGGTTGCAAGCTGTCCTCCACCAATTTAGAATATATCTTTTGATATTTTAATTGAAGAAGATTAGTTTTGTATACTTTCCTTTCATCTCTAATAATTTACACCGTCAATCTTATTATTTATTTATTCTCAAAAATAAATGAATGACCTTTTTTATTTATTTATTCTAAAAAATGAATGTATGAATGACTTTTAACCTCTATGAGGATAAAACTAGTTATTGCATTTTAGGTGTGCAATGGTGTACGCGGAATAATTGTATGGCTGTATTTGAATTTTTTTTTTTTGTAGACATCAATAATATTCAATGTGGACGGGTTTTTGAACTAATGGTCGTCCTCCAAAATGCCCTCCGCAAGCACCTACATGAGCTTCTTCAAGTGCTATGGGGATTTCAAATTGTTTAAGACATTTAAGTAAGGGACCATCGAAGGATCTTCAATACAACATATCAGCGAGAATGATATATTTAGATGCAAGTTTCCGAAGGTGAACTTGAGTGTTCTTAATTGCCGATTCAGGAAAGGTACCATCTCTTAAATAATTAAATATCGGTTTGTACCATTCACTAGAGCTTTCCATAGTTGTTGATAATACTTCTTCTTCTTCAGGTTCTATCGATGGTTTTATAATTTTATGCACAATAAATGTGAATACTTTGGAAGGATCTAGAAGAGATATCAATGGTAAAGGAATCAAACTTCTCTATCCAAGTCATCATGAGATCCTTATATTTTGATAATTTGTCATGCTTTGCTTGATATTTTCCATTTATTTGCTTAATTACCAATTGTGAATCAACAAATATTTTGATATTTCGAGCTCCTAGAGTCAATGCGACATGTAACCTAGTGATTAACACTTCATACTCTGCTATGTTGTTCATACATAGGAAATTTAAGTGATAGGACAAGGGAATAGGCTTTCCTCCAAGCGGAGCTATGATAACTCCCACACCAGAGTTGTTCGGAAATTAGATTCATCAAAATATAATTCCCATGTATTTTTGTCTTTTTGAATAATCAACACATTCTCATCACAAAAAACTTCTTCATTAGGTAATGTTAAGGGAGAAGGGGCATCAACTAAATGGTCAGTCAAGGCTTGTCCTTTAATTGCTTTTTGTGAAACAAACTTAAGGTCAAACTCAGTTAACAACATAACCCACTTAGCTAAACATCTTGATAAATCTATTTTAACAAAAAAATGTTTTAAAGGATTGAATTTCATTATCACACATATTTTAGCATTCAATAGGTAATGTCTCAATTTACTAGTAGCAAATACAAGAGCCAAACATTGTTTTTTGATCGTTGTGTATCGTGTCTCATAATCAATCAAAGTTTGACTAATGTAATAAACAAGATGTTCTTTACCATTTTTATCTTTTTGAGCCAACAATGCTACGAGAGCATGGGATGATGTTGCTATATACAGGATGAATGGTTTATCTTGCATAGCAGGTTATAAAATAGGGGGAGTAGCAAGGTAATCTTTTAAACTCTTAAAAGAATGTTTCTAAGGATGCTACGAAACAATGTATATCCTGAATTATTCCTTGTAAAGTGTGTAATTGAGAGATGTTTTTGGGAGGTGGCATGTTAACTATAACATCAATTTTCTTCATGTCCACCTCGATGCCTCTGTGAGATACAATAAAACCTAAAAGTTTTCCACTATCTATGCCAAAGACACGTTTTTCATATTTAACCTCATGTTGTATTTTCACATCCTCTCAAAGATTTTTCAAAGGATATTCACATTATCTTGTCAAGTCAAAGATTTGGCTAGAATGTCGTCGACATAATCTTCCAAAATCTTATGTATGTAATCATGAAATATTAATGTCATAACTCATTGATAAGTTGCACCCACATTCTTTAATCCAAAGGACATCATGACCCAACAAAATGTTCCCCAAACTGTTGTAAATGATGTTTTGTAAATTGATCTTGAGGGTTAATGAAGATTTTATTGTATCTGAAAAATCCATCCATGAATGACAACAAAGCATGTCCCGCAATCGAGTCTACTATCATGTCGATATTAGGAAGGGGAAAGTAATCTTTTAAAGATACTTTATTCAAATCACGAAATTTCGTACACATCCTAATACGAAATTGTTAGGTTTCACGACTGCAACAATGTTTGAGATCCAAGGAGAATAATCTATAGGATGTATAAAACTAGCTTTGAGGAGATTTTCAATCTCACCCTTAACCAGTAAGGCTATCTTAGGATTCATCTCTCGTATCTTTTGTCTAATGGGTTTAGCATTTTCAGTGAGAACTATGTTGTGTGTCACAATCTTAGGGTCAATTCCTGGTATGTCCAAATAAGTCCAATCAAAGAGTTCGGGAAAGTCATGAGCTAAAGTTGCATGGTCTTCTTGTTCATCTTCATCAAGGCACTTTTCTATCTTGATTACTTTTTTTCATTTTTAACATCCATCGGTATGTCAGTTGTATCTCTTAACGGAAGTGCACCTTGTTTCCCAATAGGAATGTTGTGTTCTTCATTGCTTATATCAATCCCCTTACTTTCCTTTTCTTTGTCTCTTTGTTTAGCACTAATCATAGCACATGTAACCTTTTTTTTAGGAGCGAATGGATCGTCATGAAATCCTAACATTTCTTTCAAGGCTTCGTCATCTTCAAAGTATTCTAATGAATCTCCACAAGTTGTATCAAGTAATTCAGGATGCTTCAAGGTGAGGGTTATTTTAGATTTGCACATAATGGTGTTGATGTTTAATTAGGGTCTTTTACTTGCTTGTGTTATCTTAGAAGAACAATATCCCAAACCACTTTTCATCTCTTATGTGTTAAGTTCTATGGGAACATGGATGCCTTGTTCTTTCTTTACACACCCTTTTCCACTATAACCCAATTGTTTCATAAGCTCGTAACCTCTTCCATAAAGTCTTTCCATTTCTTTTGGGTTTGGTGGTTGTTGATAATCTATCTCATCAAAGTTTGTTGTATAGATTGTGTCTTCTTCTAGAATCGATGAGGTAGATCATGCTTGTTTGTTCTCTTCCAAGTTTTGTGTTGACATTACCATTGGTTGTTTTTTCTTGTCGGTTTCTTTTGTTGTAATCTTGTACTCTCCCATAATGTTTGTGTGAACTCTAAAGAACCCCAATCATCGTCCAATAACTGTGTCACTTTTTCCATATCTTGTTCCTCCTTTTCTTTCATAGTTTCTATGTTCGAAGTTGGAATTAATGTGTTCAAAGGATTTGTCTTTCCCTTTTCAACTTGTAAGCAACTCTCAGGCTCGGGGTCTATTTCAACTTGGTATACTTTATTGTTATAGACATACTTCATGATACGATGTAGAGTTGAAGGCACCACATGCATCTCATGAATCCAAGGTCTTCCTAAAAGAAGGTTGTACGAAAGGCCATGAGGCATGACATGAATAGGAGTTTGTAAGGTGGCCTTTCCAACTGTAATAGGTAAAGTAATCACTCTAAGCGATTGTTTTCCTACATTGTCAAATCCATGAATAGATAAAGAATCAAGTTGAATTTTTAATTTATCCACACCAAGCCTATCTAAAAGGTTTACACTACACACATTAAGGGTTGAGCCATTATCAACAAGGGTCATTTTTATTTCCATCCTATTGAATTTGGCTATTATCATGAATGCATCACGTCTCTTTCTCATCTCCAAGGGAGGTAGCTCATGTTGGTGAAAAGTAATGTCTACATTAATTGTATTCATTCCTTGTAGAGCTGCCACATCACTTGCATTTGTATTAGAGGGGATGACAACTTGTTGTAAGGTTGTTTGAAGCATGGTATGGTAGTTTGGTGAATTTTGAATTAGGTCCCATAGGGATATCTTTGCAGGAGCATTCTTAAGTTGTTCAACAAGATTATACGCCTTCCCACTAGATGTAAAGGTAGACGAGGGGCACTCGACATGATGGGATTAGGCAAAGGTTGTTGAAGTTGTTTTTCTTAGTTGTAGATTGTTTCGAGTATTATATGTATGAGAAAGGGTATTGTTACTTGATTGTTGCAAAACATTGTTTTCAAGTGGCTCAAGGGTAAAAACAAGTTTGTTTTGAGTTTGATGTTTGCATGTGAAGATGGGTAAAGGACAATTTGAGGTTGAATCACATTAACTTCTCTTGGTTTTGGCTTGTCAAGACAAGCCTTAGTGGATGAACCTTGTGAGATGAAATCCTCAAGGGCTTCATCTAACATGTCAAAGTCATCACTACTAAAAGGCTTGAAGGCTAAGTTAACTTGGAAAAAAAGATTTGGCATAGTCAAGTAACTAAGCTTTCTCCAAGTGGTTCATCAGGTTGTAGGTGTTTTTATTTTTGTTTTCCAATGAATTGCAAATGTAATTTGATCTAATTCAACTATGAACTAATGCTGAGAATGAAAAATGTAATAATCTAATTCTATCCACAATTGCAATGAATCTAAATTGAGCTAGACTTAACAAAATGGATGAAACAGAAAGTCTGCTAACTGAAAAATAAATGTAATAACAACAATCAAAAACCTAGAAACAAAGAATTCAATGTTGTAAAGTGCAGTTTCAGGTCTGCATTGGGACTAAATCACCCAAAGGGGCGTATGAGTCCTAGTCAAGTTTTTTTCACAATTTTCAAGAAATTTCAAGTAATTTTTATGCTTTCTGGTTTAGATGATATGTAAACTAAGTACAAATCCAGATTTCAGATGACTTTTAGTGATGCAAGATTCAAAAATGCAACCTATATGAACTTTCACTAATGCAAGATTTGAAAACCCTAGACACCAATTAACTAATGCAAACTATAATGCAATGTTAATGCAAGCAAGATCTAGGATGTTAATGCACTCCAAATCAGAATTAATATATTCTTAATGCAGGTGAACACCAAAATGAAACAATGAAAATAGGGTTCCACCTTTTGGGAGATGGAACAATGGTAAATTATGACCTATTTCCCCTAGTTTCATTCAAGGAAATCCTAGAGATCTCAACCTAAGAGTGGAATAAAGGTAAGAGATCTACTAGAAGGGTATCCTAGGGTCTTATTTCATATTACAAGAAGGTTCACCACCAAGATAGGGCTTGAAAAAATGTATGAAATGCAAGATCTAATGCTTAACCTAATACAATGCAAAGTGACCTAATAATGTATGCAAAACTGAATAGGAGGCTATAAAATCAGAAATGTGCACCTGGGAACTTGAATAAGCCTAGAATACACTCTAAAACACTGAAAATTCTGATTTTAGGGCCTACTAAGACTCATATGCCACTTCTGGCATATCAATCCTAGTTTTGGGTTTCAGGATTGAAACAAGTTTCCGACAGTGTAGAATCCATATCTTCCAAAAATCTACAAAAATGCTTGTAGTGGGAATCATACACCACTTTTGGTGTATCAATCCCATTCCGCTTTTTCAAGAATTCAAAGTTCAAATATGTTCTCTAACTCCTGCTTTGTCTTCCTATTTGGGCTTTCAGATTTGAACGTACAAAAAGACATGCAAAACACAATATTTTGTTGATTTGCTTATGGGGGATTTTCCTTGGTCAAACCCCTAGTTTGGTAATTAAACCTTGATAAAAATAATGTATCTTGAATGCAAATATGACAACAAATATTAACCTTAAGTGTGTCTAAGGTGAGGAAATCTAAAATGCAATGCAACCCTATTCTAATGTGCAAGAATAAGATGCATGAATGGAACTTGAAAGTAGAATGACTCACTTTGGGAGATCTTTAATCTCCCCAATAAGCCATGATAATGCATATACCTTCCTTAGGCTGAAAGTAGAGTGATAATAGAGGATGGAATCACTTAGGAAGTTCAAGTCATTAGACTTGGCTTGATGGCCAGTTGCATCTCCCCAACCTAGAATCCATCATGATTCACCATAGGGAACCATAATCAACCCTTGAAAATGCTAGATCTTGGATGAAAGTGAGCTTGAAGACCTGCAAAAACATAATAATGTTGCTCCAAGGCTTCAACTTTGTTGATTATTGGCTCTTCAATGCTCTTGTGAAGAATGCTTGAATGCTTGAAAGTGCTTGGATCTTGAAATTGCTCTTTAGATTTTGAAATAATGACTTAGAAGCTTGCTTATATAGACAATACACCTAAGTTACTGTTATTTAGATCTCAAAAGCCAACATCAACCAAAAAATTGAATTAAAAAATCAAATTTCCTCCTCAAACCCTAAAAAGGCCCCAAGTGGGACTCATATGCCACTCATGGCATATGTGTCCCACCTAGGGGGAGTCCCACCCTAGGTTTTCGGGGTGGGTTGTTAAGATTTTGAATTTTTTTGTGGATTTTATTAGAATTTTGGTCAAAATAAGTCTCAAGATCTGAAATAAAGGGTCTTAGGGGCCTATTAATGATGAATTAAAGGGGTAATTAATGCAAGGGTACTAAAATAGGTTCAAATTAAGTAAGTAACTATACTATCTCTAGGAGGGGAGTACAATTTCTGTTGCCACAAATTTATAGGACTAGAAGAGTACTTTCTAGTAGGGAATTAAACAATCTTTGAACAAGTAAGAGATCAATATAGTTTCAAGATTGTATGATATTGTCCTTTATTCCATCATTTTTTTAGGTTGCCCATACCCATTGCATCAAAAACCATTGGATCTTGTAAATAAATCTATAACTATGAGGGATACACATATACTTATATGTGATTTAGATGTCTTAAGGTCTCATTTATTTCATATAAAGGTATTAGATTCTTCTTAGTACATGGTTTGGGTAGCTTTTAAATTCTTTAAACATGGTAGAGATGTGAAGCACGGGTACAATTTATATTTTTAAATTTAGGGTCCAAGTCTAGCAACTAAATGAATTATGGGCTTATGGGATTGGTCCAAGTACATGAACACATATTTCAAGTTACATCCAAGAGTGAGGTAATTTCATATGATATTTAATAATTTTAGGGTTCACAAGTAGGATTGCAACTTACATGTTCATGTAGGGGTAGGGAAGTCTACTTAGGTCAAATTTTAGGAATTAAAAATGAGAACACGTGTATCTTACACCTTGCAAATAATAGGGATTCATCCACCAATAAGAGGGCATTAGGATTTGGTATCAAGGGAGAAAATTACAATATATGAGTACAAAGTGTATATGGAAGTGATCCTAATATACTTTGTGAACGTTTTCTATAGATCTACGTCGACTTGATATGATGCACTACATGGATAAAAATATTCTAAATCTTATATGGTGCAGACAAGGGTATTTTTGATTGATTTTTTTCATCTAATTAGGTCGACCTGATTGATGAATTATATATATATATATACATACATAGAAGACTCTTTGAAGTAGGTGGATGAGTGTGAGGCAGAGTGAGTGAATATGTGTGTGAAAGAGAAGTATGAATATGCAAAGCCTAAATGATTTATCAGTTGTGAATCAGAATAGAATTGCTGAGCAATTATTGTGCAAAGTAGTACTTCTTATAATTTTTAGAGCTTCATTGAAACTGAACCCTGCACGCAAAAGGTGTATTCCATCAGTTCATACTTTTGGCAGTGAGCCATAACTTTTGTATCTTGGCGACTAGCCATCTCTTTTTGTGTTCAGGTTGTGAGCCTTTCAAGGACAACGAGTCCTAGCAATGAGCCATGTAATATACTATATTTGGATATAATATATTGTGAGCTAATCCTCATCGTGGTTTTTCCCATTTTGGGTTTTCCACATAAAAATCTTGGTGTTCATGTGTGATGTTGCATTTTTTTTATTTTGTGCTCTCTCTTGTTGATTCGGTCAGATTTGTGATAATGTTTAAATGGATCTTATGTGAATGGTTTATTGGAATATTGATTCACCCCCCTTCTCAGTATTCTAGATATTCAACATCATGTAGCACCTTTCAAATGGTGATGGAAGGAGGACATGTGGCATTGAATTGTTATTTGATGATATTGCAAGTACAAGTGACACCACATCATAACAAGGGGTAGATCTTGAGGTCAACACATAGTTGTGACATGGCCATCCAAAAATATCATGGTAATCATTAGTTTAGCAATTAATGGTAAAGGTATATAGTGGAGTGGAAATGTAGGTGGATTAACTACATTGTTAGCAAAGAATGTTCAGGGAAAGTTTGTACAAGAAGGATATGGTACTTGGATGATAGATCCAATGGGTAAGCACTAGACAAAGGTACAATAGAAGTCACTAGAAGAAATGTTAGTGGACAACAAGAGACAACACAAGTTTATCAATGATGAAATTTTCACCAATTAATAAATTACAACCACCACGAATTCAAACCTAGTTATCAATGCTCATCCAATGTATGCTAGAAAACTTATTGTAGTAGATGGTACATTAGGTATTGTTATACCAAGGGTACTACAAATTAGTATAACCCAATAGCCTCCTAAAACTTTATACCTCATACCTCAACAATTGTAAATCCTTAAAAATTATAAAATATCAAATGATATACTATTGTAAAAGAGTTCTACCTCCATATGCTTGTAGGAAAAAGGATGAAGGTTCTAGAAATCAAATGTTAGATTTGAGCTAATGAATAGATATTCAAAAGTTTGGATCTTTTAAAAATAATGACAAATTAATGTTAAATTCTTAAAAATAAAATGTTATTTACAAATAAAGATCATTAAAAATACATTTATTTTATAAAAACTCCTAACCTTAATTTTCTCAAAATGTTATATATATAAAAGTCATAACTTTAATACCGACAAAAGAAAATGAAACTAAAATATAATACCTGAAAATTAATCTCAACAATATTTTGATACCAATACAAAAATAAAATATACAAATTGTTGTCATTCCATTGATAAAAGTTGCAAAGCATAAAGGAGATGAAGGTAAGAAACGGTGGACACCTCATCCAATAAAAATTGTAACTCTAATCTCGAAAAATAGAGAGAGAAACCTAAAATAAAAATGTTTGGCTGTGTTTCTCAAGGCATTTTTTTCTTTCATTCACAAATTCTTGACAAATTAACTAAGGAGAGCAGTGTAAAAACTAAATATCTAACAAAAAAAAAAGGTAGGCTCTGTAAAACGAATGAATTGTTTGTAGTTACCTGAATCGCTCGGAGAGACTTGTGGTAATATTTCTTTTCTAACCGTCTTCTGCCTTAATATTTCTTGTGTGACTCTCTTGTGCTTTGATGTTTCATCAAGAACCTTTGTTGTCAAATTGAGATCCATATAGAGGCCACATATCTTGGTGCGAATAGCGGTCAATGTCTGAGAGTTCACTCTTGATTTCAAGAAGCTGCAACATAAAAAGTTAATGATAAAAGGAGAAAAAAAATATTATCACAAGCCGTACTGACTAACCTGAAAAATATTCCTGAATCTAGTTGGGAAGCACAGCTTATTGATCCTTCAATGATGTATTGAAAAGCTTTTTCAAATTTCTCCTTTTCTTCTATTACACGTTTGTTCAACTTTTTAATATGAGATACAATCGTAATCATTTCTTGCAAGAGCTGTAGACATTCAGTCCTGTTCTCGGACGCTTCTGTACATTTTGAGACCAGATACCCTACCATGGAAAGCCCTGCAACTGCCCAATGCACATGCCCAATTTGCTCAAGAATATTCCCTACAATTTTTGTTGCTTCTCCCGACTGAAAAAAGCTATCCTGTGATTCAAAAAAAGTACGACTAAGAATACAGAGAAAAAAAATATCAAGAGCAACATATATTATTAAACGCACCGTGCAAATAACTAACCTTAGTGTCAATTTTCATTTTCTCTGTGTGATCATTAACAAATTTTAAAAATTTGCCTCCGCTCTCGATAATGTAATCCCAGTTTGAGAGCTGGTCTGTATGAGAACTTGTGCTTAGAGTATCTTGTGTATCCTGCAAAACAGTAACAAGAAATGAACACTATGAAAGATCTCTCATCATAATATTACCCTTTGAATTGGAAGAAGATCGAGTTTATACCCACCTTTTGAGCCGTCTTTAAGACATCTTCAATTGCTTTGATAAAACCATCCGCCTGGCTTTCAATGTCGATTGTATCGAAATTGCTCTTAACTTCATCCCACGTGGGTGTTGTGGATGATGGCTGTGCGGAGGAGATCTTTATCTGAGGGTGATTAGGAGAATTTTCTGATGGATTTATGGAAGTAGACTCTCTACCTTGTGCTGAGGATGTGCGGGGATTTACAGAAAGATCTCCCGGATTAATGGAAGTAGTCTCTCTATATTGTGGTGAGGACGTGTGGGGATTTACAGAAGGATCTGCTGGTGGCGTTTCTGTGGGCTTTCTTTTCCACCAGCGGGAACAACAATTACAAGAAGCACCCATGGGCACTCAGAGAAATTTATCCCACAAGTTCCTTGCTACTGTGAAAGCCTAAGACATAAAGAAATACAGAATTCTCTAAGACGGTGGATGCAGCAATGCTAGGAGAAAAAAGATACACTCCCTAGGCTTGATGGAAGCGGATTTTATAAGGAAAGGAAAAACTTATTCAGTAAGAAAATGGGTGCATAGACAGAGTGAATGGCAGGGAAAAATCAAAAGAAAAGCAAACACTAATCTCTAGGAATAAAAAGAATGCTTTTGGATGGACCGTGGAAATCTTATTCCACATGTCTGTCATTCTGTAAGAACAAAGTAACATATCTATGCTGGCTGAGAGGGACATAAATTTAGAAAGTAGACATGAAAACCTCTTTCCAGAAGAATAATGATTAAAAGCAATCGGCCGGGGCCTTCTCTGCTGTCCACTACTACTTTTCAAAGTGGATACCATTCACCCACCAGCCGATTCAAACTTTTTTCCGCGCATCAAAACTGCTTTTGTTAATCTGTTTTGTATAGATGCCTTACAATTTAAAGTCCTGAGAATAAGCTGTCCCCAACTCTCAATGTCCATATGAAAATCTGTACATACAACAAACAAGTCATGCAAATGATAGAAGTTCTAGGAAAAGATTGCTCGGACGTGGAAGTAGGACATCATGTGAAAGGTGGCCTCTAAAGGACTGTTAGATACATGGTTATTTCAGTATATGAAGGCTCACCACTCTACATGGTAACACTATTTTTTATTACTTTGCGTGGGGGAGGATATATTTTCTGCCATTGTATCTCTTTCATGAATAGATAATATTATCCCTAAGATTGAAATGAAAATTCTCAATCTAAATAGATATATCACCAATTAATGTAATGAAAACAAAAGATTTTCATTAATTTAGGTACTACGACAATTAAATTGTAATATAACATTAAGATTTATAATTAGGACTCTTAATAATAAATGTTGGAAATAAAATTTACAGAATTTAAATAAATTAAATTTGATTTTTTCATTTTTATTTTTAAAATATCAACAAGAAATGTTGATTTTTTTCATTTTTATTTTTAAAATATCAACAAAAAATGTTGATATTAAAATTTGATAAAAAAAAATATTTAAATAATTTTATGTGTAATTATGTCAAATTTGGTAACGATTTGTGATTGAATTTAAATGATAGAATATAAAAAAAGAGGAGCATATTGAATAATGGGAGTGGAACATTTTCTTTAAAAGATTGAGTGAAACCCTTGGAACCCAAGTCATCGCAAAACAAAGGACCATAGAAAAGAACAATAAAGATTGGAGGTACAACCAAAATAGGGAGGTACAACCAAAATAGGGAAGTACATCAACGAGGAAAAGTGTACCTAAAGGTAGGATTACTCCTAGATCTAGAGAAAATTACATATCAATGACCAAAGGTTAAAGTTCATTCTCATGCAAAATTCATGCATGTAAACTATTGGAAAGGCAAAAAATATCACTTAAAATGACACAAAACCCCCAATAGAACCACTAACTTATTTTGGTAAGAAAATCAAATTCAAAAGGAGGCAAACAAATCTTTGGGTGGGAGAAAATGACAAAATCAAGCCTCCAAAAGTTATATTTGAATCCAACATAGTTAAAATGGAAAAGAAACAAGTAACCTCCAATCTAGTAGGTCCAATGATGGAAATTAAAGATTCCTTATTAGGCCCTACAAAGAGCCATTTAGAAGATTATGGTTTTTTTATGCCAAATTTGTTGATTACTAGCAAATGAAGGAAAATATTAGATAATGGATTTATGACAATTGAGATAGTAACATAAAATATAAAGTGTTACAAAAGGGATTTTTTCTTTTCTTAATTCCCTAACAAGGTGAGGAATCACGAAATTTTGGAAGGGAATAGTAGATGGTAAATGAGGATGGTTTTTTTCTGAAGAGAATTAGAGGTAAAATTTTATCCCATAAAACTCATAATCTCCAAAGTGTCAATGTAGTTCTATCTTTGCAATCTCCCAAAAAAGTAATGGGATTTAGGATTCTAGTTAGCATTAGCAAAACACTTGGACATTTTATAAAGGTTGATGATAATATTATGGATGGATAGGAAATATCTATGCATGATTGTTTTTATACATATACCTTTCATACCCTACCCTAATAATAATGGAGTTGAAGTTGGATTGAAGTTTGAGTCATGAAAGGTATATGTAAAAAAATTATAGAACTCCCAACCCATGGTAAGAAGCAAAACTACAAACAAATTATCATGAAACCAAGAATTGCAAAATGCTAGTTAGAATAGAAGTAGAAGTGTAGAGGAGGGTGATTGCATGGAAATTTGAGACCAAAAAGCAACCAACCTTGATATTTTATACAAATATGTTCATGTTATGTAGAACATGTATGCATTATGTAAAATGCTAACTAACCAAATGTCCATGTGCATGTTATAAGGAATAATGCTTATGTGTTATGGCTTGGATTTGATCCAATCCATTACATATATGCTTTATAACATGTAAACATTATATTTTACAAAAAAAAAAATCATGTTCATGTTATTTTTTACATTGATTTTACAAAAATATAATGTAAAACAGAAGATAATTCAAAACATGGCATGATCATGTTATATTTTGTATTAATTTTTCAAAATTAAGACAAAAAACACATGCTATTTTTTGTATTTTCTTTTGTAAAACTTAATGCATATGCATTGTATAACACACACAAAGTGTAGGTTCACTACAACATAGAAAAATGAGGGTTTATTACCACCTTTTTATAAATAGAAGGGGGAAAACTAGGGGTTATGAACCTACCTACTTTTAGGTATGTGCAGGATCATGGTATGCCAAAAAGTGGTAATGAGGAAAAAAACACGTCTTTCATCGACCCAAAACCGCGAAAATATCGTGTTGACTTTTTTTCGGCTCGGGTGTCAGTACACACCACCAAAGCAAACACCAATCCTAGTTTTCCATATCGGATATCCGATTTGTAAAAAGAATATATATAAAAATTTTGTTGTTGTTTTAAAGTAACGGTCTACAAATCGGATATCCGATTTGAAACGGATATTCGATTTGTAGACTGTTACTTTAAAACAACGAAAATAGTTGTATATATATGATTTTTACAAATCGGATATCCGTTTCAAATCGGATATCTAATTTGTAAAAAGCATATATATACAAAATTTGTTGTTGTTTTAAAGTAATGGTCTAGAAATTGGATATCCGTTTCAAATCGGATATCCGATTTGTGTACACATAGACCTAAGGATTAATGGTATATGGTAGAAGGTTTAAGGGTTAAACTTTAAGGTTTAGGGTATATGGTAGAGGGTTTAAGGGTCAAGGGTTATAAGGGTATAGGGGAGAGAGATAGATGGATTTAGTGTGTGAGAGAGTGACCCGAGAGAGTGGGATAAGGTCGGAGAGGGTGGGA